>CAUYRT010063679.1:0-43256 GCA_963574885.1 Lepilemur ruficaudatus | reverse complement strand
TAAATTACCCAGCTTTGGGCATTCCTTTATAACAACACAAACAGACTAAGATCAATATCTATAACACCTATCTGCTTCCTGCCATGTCCATTCTGATTGCTCCATCCTGCCCCATCCTGCCCCAACTCATTGTCTTTTCTTGAGAGGTTGTAGTAAAAATTTATAGTGCTTCCACTTATTTTTGGATTACTGTCTGGTGTTTCTTTAAATGCAACCCTGCCTACCTTCTTCAGTCAGATCCCATAAGAAAACATGATAAGCAGGAGGCTTTATAGTTCCAGGCAGGTTCAGTTGCAGTGGATGATGGAGACCAGAGGTCAACAGTGCTATAACTTGCCACTGTAAAGGACAAACCACTGGTGGAAAAGTGCTTGCTTCTATCAGGTAGAGCAATGCCAGAACACCACACTTTCCATTGGAAAGACCAACATTTTAAATATTAGGAACATAGCATTTAGCCCCATATGTGAGGGATTTCTTTATTTTATAACTGATTTTCTGATTCTAAGAAGAATTCTGTGGTTTCAGTATGAGATGATTTACTGTCTTTATAAAAAACCTGGCTGTAGCACTTTCATAAATATTGAGGATGCAGGCTCTTTAATTCTATAACTTTTTTCTATTTGAAAAAGCTAGTTACAAAGAGGAAAATAGTCTTATCTTGAAAACTCTTGATCATGATAAAATTATAATAATTTAAAGAAGAAAGAATAAAATGAGAAATTTTAACTTCATGTTTTAGGGAACATAACAATGTATTATCCTTACTGGTAAATGATGACTAAACAAGAACAAGGTTATAAATTTCAGTGAAAAGCAATTTTTAAAGGTCTGTTTTAAAACCATATATTATTCTTCTGAACATACATATTTACTCTTGGGATTTAAATCGCATTGGAAAGACAAAATATGACTCTATCCACCTAAATGTTAAAGTAATTGATATCTGATTCAGAAAACTTTTCTATTAAACATTACTAACCACAGATCCATTACTGAATATTTATTTATTTAGCAAATAAATCTTGATATTTTCATCAAGAGGAGACAGGATATGCTTATTGTATTACTTTATTATTATTAAAATACAACCATGCAAGAATAAGAACTATGCAGAATTGCATTATTTCTTTGGAATATATGAATAAAAATCTCAAACACAATTGTTATAAATGAAAACATAATAATTCTGGGGCTGGTAAATTATTATTTGTTTTATATACCCTGACTACTCTGCATGAATCAAACTGGATTTTTCCTTAAATAAGAAAAATGGATAGCTACACTACCAAAAAAAAAGTCAGTAATTTTTTTCTCCATGAAGCATAATATAATATTATGCTATTATAATATGAATTCAAGATTTGGGTGGGTATTACCATATCCCTGAGGCAGAAAAGGATGAACAGTAAGTGCCTGAGCAGGTATAAGCCTGGTTATCCTACAAGGCAGATTTGAATTTTAACCTACCCCTCAAGTTTATAGAAATTATAAGGGCAATATAATCCTACTACCTGCCACAGAAGGTGAATGGGTCTTCTTAAGATAAATCACTGTAAAATGAATTTCCAATTTAGTTGGTTTGTTCAATAAAAATTTTAAAATATTTAGACTTAAATACATTTCAAAGTGAGTTAATTTTATAATTTTTCCCTCTTGCATCTGTTTTTCGTGTGGAATCCCTGACAAGGGTGCTGTGAATTGGGGGCTGGCTAGAGACAAGACACTGCCTGGAGGCTCTCCATTGTGAATACTCTCCCTGCTCATCACCAGCACCTCCGCCAGCTTTTGCTGGGCTCACTGCACTGTCATGTGACCAGGGAGTAAGGAACTCAACACTATGTAGGCTTGATGAAGGTGACCTAGAATTGGGCAGAGTTTCTGAGTTGGAGGTTTGTTTGCCAGCCTCCACTGGGAGAATTAAATGTGTTAGTCTCCAAGTTTTAATGATAATAACTACTTCTCCAGCAAAACTTTGATAGGTACACTACTCATCCAAGATCTTCAAGGTATAGATTTTATGACCTTCATCTGTTGATTGTTTATTTAGATGAATGCCATAATTTGGAAATTCTTACATTTAGCCTCCATTTCTCTTGCTGCAATGAAAACTTCATAATTGTGTTTTCTCTCCCATGGAGCATCAGTATCTTTCCTGAAATTGTATCCTTCTGTGGGTGGGTACGAGCACATGCTTATGAGAGCTATCTGTGGAAGGGTGAGTGAGTGAGGTAGAATAACATGCATATCTACAAACTCTGAGTGTTTTTGAGGATGGAGTTGATTGCATACGGATGGGTGTTTATCCAATCACTAAGTTAGCAAAAATTTGTTCACACTATAGATGAAATAAGAAGCTGCCTACTTGTTATGATATAAGGCAGCTAAATGTATTAGAAGAAAGATATCCAGATTTAATTAAGAACTCCCAAATCTCAGTGGTCTAAAGAGAGTTATGGCTTTTGTTCATGTGGGTATTTAGTGGATGACCTTACACATGGTCATTCAGGAATCCAGCTTCTTTTGTCTTGTGACTCCTTTAGTCCATGGTCCTCACTACTCAGCCAGTGGATGGGCAAAAAGAATTTTGCACGGATGGGTTTTATGGACTAGGCCTGGAAATGGCATATATGATTTCTGTCCACATTCCATCGGCCATTACACTCAGTCTCAGAACCTCTAACTGTAAGGGAGGCTGGAAGTGGATTCTAGGTATGTGGCTGAGGGAAAAAGAAAAAAGGTTTGGTAAACAACTATCCAGTCTTTGCTACATTCAGTGGCAAGAACCTCTATTTCCAAACTGCCCTCCATCTGTTTTTTCCTCCATCATTCCTTTAATTTGAGTCAGCCTTCCATTCCACAACTAGAGCTTTGGTTTTAGTTGAAAATATTCTCTAAGAGAGAAGAAAAATATCGCCCAATATTCACTCTGATGTTTAAGTTACAGAAGTCAGATGCTTCCTTAGGAGCAGGTGTATTCTCAACATCAACTAGAATAGTGTTCAGAATATATCTGCTCAATAAATGATTGCTGAATAAATGAATAGATGAACAAAGCACCCATCTCCATTGTAGATCCCCTTCTTGTTCTAAGGATCCTGGGATGCTGGAGCATGGAGAAAGGGAGATATGGCAGTGTAACATAGCAAATTGGAGAACAGGCTGCAACTACTTCCAGTCTTCTGAGGAGTCGAGGGGATTTCTAGAGTAAGACTCATCAAATGGCTGGGTTCATAGCCAGCATTCCAGCAGGAAGAGAGACTCTCCAAGAGTGGCTCTAGGTTGGGTCAACAGAGGTGGGGGGGGTGAGTGGTGTACATGTGAGGAAGAAGCCACAGCAAGAGATAGCATGGGGAACCCCCATAGGTTCCTTGGTTCATGTAATGTGCCACATAAACGAGCCAATCAGGTCCTGTTCAAGCTACTAGAGCTGCTCTCAGGTGGCACTAGCCATGGGATTAGCAACTGTACCAGCCTGCTCCAGACTGGAAAGAGAACTCCTGCCTCACATGTGCACTGACTGCTTTGGACACTGGGTATGCTCGAGCTCTGTGAAAGTTGAAATCAGATCACAAGGAGAGAAAAAAACCCATGAAAAGGATAAGGAAGCTGGTCAATGTGATTAGATAGTTCGTGACAAAAGAATATGTTTTAGAAATGACTGGATGGTACTAATAGCCCTGCAATGGGACAGAATGTATTTCTGGTTCTGGGCAGAACAAAGAAAATAGGTAGGTAAAAAGTACATAGTTTTATGTTTGCACACATCTGCTGTGTGGTTGTCCAGTTACACTGGCTGCATGAATATGAGTTGAAATAAGTAATTGAATACTTTTTTTGTCAGGATAGAAGCTTCTTAAATTCTATCTACAAGGCTGATAAAAGGAGGAATCTGCTTTCTGGGAAGTGCCAAGAAAACAAAGTAGCTACTCTTCTAGGCCCTATCTCTCCTTATGTTACTCTCTTTCTTGCTATTACCTTGGCTACTTATGCCTGCTCTAATCACCTCTCTGCACCTGCTGGCAGAGAAGTCTAGATGCTAAAAATAACACTCGATCTTCCTCACTCACCTCACTCACCTTGGAATTGCCTGGGGGAAAAGAAACTATACCTCTACAAGTGGGCACATACAGCTACTGATAGTTATTCCACCAATATCCCAGCAATGGCTTTGGGTACAACCCTTTAATCATTTGCAACAAAGGTAAATAGTGTCACCAATGCAACAGCCTTGTTAGCCCAGAGTACAAGTTCCACAGAGCAAAGAATTGTATCAGTCTCAACTAAATTCAAATTCTAGACTCCTTTCTCTACCTCACCATTTCACTTCCAGAAGCCCTGTCTTTCCTCTCTAGGTTTTCATATAACACTGTCACACTCTAGAAATTAGTAATTATAAAATAATAGAAACAATCATGAGTCACATAATTATCTTCTCTTCTAAAGTATAAGATCCTTTAGCATGAATTGTTTTGCCAACAGATCATAATTTATTCTGATAACAGGTTTGATGGAGTTACATGGGACATGAGTCTGGTTCATTAGTGTTATTATTATTTTCAAACTCTCAGTGACATAGTAGTGCTTCCTAAGAATTAATCTTCATGACTTCTCTATGAAGTAGGTAAAATGTAACTACACTTATTCCACCAGAAGATGAATTGGCAAACTGGTGATCTCCTCAATAACTCTCTCTTCATTACCAATGGGTCTGAGAGCAGAAATGGAAGTAGCTGAATCTGACTCATTTTTCCATGATGCTAAACAGGTATGTATAATTTTTACATGCTACAAGTGCCACCCTCCAAAAACATTCTCTTAAACATCCATAAACATAATGAACAATTTATAAGAATTAGCAAAAAGTGTGAGTTCTGAGATATTTTTACCTACTTCCTTATGAAATGCTCAAACTAAGTAAATCATCATGAATGATCATTACAGCATATATTGGTTCTTTCTTCTCACTTTCTCTGCCCTCAAATTTCCATTGTACCTTAGGGATTTACTATTCGATCATCACTAGCTGGATTTACCTAATATCTTTCCTCTGGAGAGCTTGAGGCATTGTGGAGAAAAATAAGGAATCCATAGGACCTAAGTGTAATGCTTCTGTCACATGGAAATAGTGTAGCTCAATGGTAAGTTCATGAATTCAAATCCTGCCACCACTTTGCTGTGCATTTTGGGGAAAGGTATTTATCTTCTCTGGTTACTGTTTTCTTGTTCCCAAATGGGAATCACCTTACTTCTTAATTACAAGAAGGACAAGAGATAATGCATGTAGAGTGTTCAGTAGTTTAAAAGTGATCAGTAATGGAGTACATTATTAATTTTATAAACCAGTGCCTCATCCCCAAAGCTCCAAAAAAGCAATGAAGGGGACTTAATGGGAGGATATGATATCAGGTGTGTGCATTTAGAAATTTTGCTTAACATGGTAGTCATTGTTGAGTGGTTCTTAACAACAAAAAATCTTCCTCTTAATCAAAATAACACTTGACATATAGTAGATAGTAAAACATATTTTTTGAATGAATGAATAAAAGCAAATGACTTCCAAAGACAAAAATAGGAAAAAGAATAACACCAGTGTCATCTCCTTTATGGGACCCTTGGCTAGCCGGATTTCATTTAGATACTGGTAATTCAAGAACATAAAGAAAGAGGGAGATTTGGGGTGTGAGATGGTGAAAGGAAGGTAGAAATAGAAGGCATTGAGAAAAAAGTCCATCACAAGGAAAACACAATAATCACCTAGTTTACTCATGAAGGATATGGGGAAAGGCAACATTTTACCAAAGGTCATTCCTTCATGTTTTTAAGCCTCAGAGTTTCTAGGTTTTACCCCCTCCTCTTAAAATATAGAAATATGAAGGTACAAACTTACAAATAACTTCCCATTTCAACTCATCAAATTAAAACTGCATACTTCTAAAACAGAAACAATAAATAAACCAGAAAGGCCCTATATTTATTTTAGTGGAAATAAAGTATCAGCTGATAACTTGAAGATGTTAAATCTTACCTGTGTAGATGTACTCCGCATACGCAGGGTGAGTTTTTGTGAAAACTTCTTTTACTTTTTCTATTTTATCAGCTCTTATTTTTGTTGCAAACGGTGTGTACATAACTGAGAAAGATTCAGCTCTGGTGATGGCTTCTTCAATCATGGCCTGGGAGGAAACAACCCATTTGGCATCAATAGCAATATATGCCTTTTTAAGAATGTAAAAAATATAATTACCTTTATGGATGATTTAAAAATCTATATACTGTACTGTGAAGATAACATATTTTGGTCTTGAATATTCATTAGAACAAAATTTTAATTAGTTCTGGAAATACTATTTCATATTAAGAAAACCAATTAAATGAAGAAAGTTTGTAAACAGGCACCTCTAAACTGAGCTTGTTTTAAGATAAAATAAAAACTCTATTTTCTAAGGTGTCATTTTTTTTTACCAGATTTTAAAAGTCAAATTCTTTTTAAAATTTTTGTTATTTTTTAAATTTTAAAATATTAATTAAAGGCATACAAACGTTCTTCTGACATGGACACCTAGCAGAATGCTTAAGTCAGGGCTTTTGGTGTGCCTGTCACCAGAATGGTGCTCATTGTACCCAATAGGTAAGTTTTTTTTCCACTCCCTACCTCCCTTTCTTGGTTTGTCATGTCCTTTATCTCACCTTGTGCCTGTGTATACCCATTTATTAGCTCCCACTTATTAGTGAGAACATACAGTGTTTGCTTTTCCATTCCTGATATACTTCTTAGGATAATGGTCTCCAGTTCCATCCATTTTGCTGCAAATGACATTATTTCATTCCATTTGAAGGCTGGGTAGTATAATACTCTATAATATGTACACACACACACACACACACATATATATATATATACACACACACACCACATTTTCTTTATCCACTCATGCATTGATGGGCAGATAACTTGATTACACACCTCTGCAATTGTGAATTGTGCTGCGATAAACATTCAAGTGCAGGTGTCTTTTTGACTAAATGACTTCATTTCCTTTTGGTAGATACTCAGCAGTGAGATTGCTATATTGAATTATAGCTCTATATTTATTTCTTTGAGGAATCTTCATACTGTTTTCCATAGAGGTTGCACTAATTTACAGTCCCACCAATAGCATATAAGTGTTCCTTCTTCTCTGCATCCACACCAGCATCTATTGTTTTTTGACTTTTTAATTATGGCCATTCTGATAGGGGTAAGGTGGTATCTCATTGTAGTTATAATTCGTTTTTCCCTGATGATTAGTGATGTTGAGAAATTTTCATATGTTTTTGGCTATTTGACTATCTTTTTTTGAAAAACTATTGTTCATGTCTTTTGCCCACTTTTTGATGTAGTAGTTTTGTTTTTTTTCTTGCTGATTTGCTTGAGTTCTTTGTAGATTCTGGGTATTAGTCCTTGTCAGATGTATAGTTTGCAAATATTTTCTCCCATTCTGTTGTATATTCACTCTGTTGATTGTTTCCCTTGCTGTGCAGAAACTTTTTAATTTAATTAAGTCCCATTTATTTATTTTTGTTGTTGCTATGTTTGTCTTTGGGGTATTAGTCATAAATTCTTTGCCTAGGACAATGTCTAGAAGAGTTTTTCCTATGTTCTAGAACTTTTATGGTTTCATGTCTTGTATTTAAGTCTTTAATCCATCTTGAATTAATTTTTGTATATGGCTAGAGCTAGGGGTCCTGTTTCATTCTTCTGTATATGGCTATCCAATATTCCCAGCACCATTTATTGAATAGGACTTCCTTTCCCCACTGTATGTTGTTGTCTTCTTCATCGAAGATCAGTTGGTTGTAGGCTGATGGTTTTATTTCTGGGTTCTCTGTTGTGTTCCTTTGGTCTATGTCTCTATTTTTATATCAGTACCATGGTATTTTGATTACTGTAGCTTTGTGGTATAACTTGAAGTCAAGTAATGTGAAGCCTTCAGATTTGTTCTTCTTGCTTAAAATTGCTTTGGCTATCTGTGCTCTTTTTCGGTTTCAAATGAAGCATATTATTTTTTCTAGATCTGTGAAATATGATACTGGTATTTTGATGGAGATTGCATTGAATATGTAAATCACTTTGGATGGTATGGAAATTTTAACAATGTTGATTCTTCTAATCCATGAGCATGGGATGTTTTGCTATTTCTTTGTGTCATATATGATTCCTTTCATCAGTGTTTTATAGTTCTCCTTTTGGAGATCTTTCACCTCCTTGGTTAACTATATTCCTAGGTATTTTATTTTCTTTGTGGTTATTGTGAATGGTATTGAGTCCTTGATTTGACTCTCCACTTATCTGTTATTAGTATATTGAAATGCTACTGATTTGTGTACATTGATTTTGTGACCTGAGACTTTGTTGAATTTATTTATCAATTCCAGGAATCTTTTGGTGGAGTCTTTAGAGTTTTCTAGATATAAGATTATATTGTCAGCCAACAGGGATTGTTTGAGGCCCTCTTTCCCAATTTGGATGCTCTTTGTTTCTTCCTCTTGCCTGATTGCTCTAGCGAGGACTTTCAGTACTGTGTTGAATAGAAGTGGTGACAGTGGGCACCCTGTCTTGTGCCAGTTTTTGTGGCAGTTAGGAGGAATGCTTTCAACTATTTCCCATTCAGGATAATTTTGGCTGTTGGTTTGTCATATATCGCTTTTATAATTTTGAGTTATGTTCCTTCTATGCCTTGTTTGTTGAGGGTTTTTTTACAATGACAATGTGCTGGATTTTGTCAAATGTTTTTTCTGGATCTGTTGAGATGATCATATGGTTTTTGTTTTTTCTCCTGTTTATGTGGTGAATCACATTTATTGATTTCATATGTTAAACCATCCTTGCATCCCTGGGATCAAATTCACTTCATCATGGTGGATTATGTTTTTGAAGTGTGTTGAATTTCATTTGTTAGTATTTTGTTGAGGACTTTTGCATTCATATTAAAAAAGGATATTGGTCTGTAGTCTTTTCTTTTCTTTTCTTTTTTCTTTTTTCTTTTTTCTTTTTGCTGTTATGTCCTTTCCTGGCTTTGGTATTAGGGTGATACTGGCTCCATGGAATGACTTAGGGAGGATTTTCTCATTCTTGATATTATGGAATATTTCTGTAGGATAGGTGCCAGTTCTTCATTGTAGGTCTGGTAGAATTTGGCTGTGAATCTGTCCTGTGCAGAGCTTTTTGTTTTGTTTTGTTTTTTGGGAGATTGTTTTGTTACTGCTTCAGTCTCACTGCTTATTATTGGTCAATTCAGGAATTCCATTTCTTCCTGATTCAGGCTTGGGAGGTTGTGTGTTTCCAAGAATTTAACCATTTCCTCTATTTTTCTAGTTTGTTTATGTGGAGGTTTTTGTAGTATTCATGGATATTTTATATTTCTGCAGTATCAGTTATAATGTCTCCTTTGTCAATTTTGATTGAAGGTATTTGAAACTTTTCTCTTGTGTTTCTGGATAATCTGGTTAGTGGTCTATCAATTTTGTTCATCTCTTCAAAGAACTTTCTTTTTTCATTGAGCCTTTTTTTTTTTTTAATTTCAATTGCATTTAGTACTACTTTAAGCTTTGTTATCCCTTTTCTTCTACTGTATTGGGTTTGTTCTTTTTATAGTTCCTTGAGGTGTGGCATTAGGTTGTTAATTTGTAGATCTTTCTGTCTTTTGGATATAGGCATTTAAGGCTATGAACTGTCCCTTAGGGCTTCACTTACTGTATCCTACAGCTTTTTGAAAGCTTGTGTCCCCTTTGTCATTCCACTTGAGGAATCTTTTGATTTCCATCTTAATTTCATCATTAACTCAAGGATCATTCAGCAGTAGATTGTTTAATTTCTATGACTTTGTGTAGATTTGAGCGTTTCTCTTGGAATTGATTTCTAGTTTTATTCCAGTGTGGTCTGAGAAGATACATGGTATGATTTTGATTTTTTGAATTTGTTGAGACTTCTTTTGTGGCTTAATATATGATCAATCTTGAAAAATGACCCATGTGCTGATGAGAAAAATGTATATTCAGTAGTTTTTCTGTAAATGTCTGTTAGATCCATTTGTTTTAGAGTCTTGTTCAAATCCAATGTGTCTTTATTCATTTTGTGCTTTGATGATCTGTCCAGTTCTGTTAGTGGAGTGTTAAAGTACCTGGCAATTAAGATGCTAGTGTTTATTTCTTTGCTTAGGTCTAGAAGAATTTGCTTTATGAGTCTGAGAGTGCCTGAGTTAGGTGCATATATATTTAGGATTGTTATGATTTCTTGTTTAATTTTTCCATTTACCGTCACATAATGATCATCTTTGTCTGTTTTAAACATTGTTAATTTAAAGTCAATTTTATCTTTTATGAGATTGGCTACAACTGATCACTTTTGGTTTCCGTTTGTATGGAATATTTTTTCCATTCCATTACTTTGAGTCTGTGTGAGTCCTTGTGGTTTAGATGTGTTTCTTAGAGACAGAAAATAATTGGGTTGTGTTTTTTCATCCATTCAGCCAGTCTATGTCTTTTAAGTGGGCCACTTAGACTGTTCACGTTGAGTGTTAGTATTAATATGTGGGATGCTGTTCTGGTCAACGTGTTGGATTATACCTTAGGTTATTAAGTATGAAATGTCTGATTTCCTTAAGTACTAAGTTTGGCAGTTGATATCTCTGACATTTCACTTTGACACTTCTTATTTTACTTTTACTGTGAAGGTACACCTCCAATCTTCCAAATGCATGTTTTGGCTTGTGATTACCTTTCAAAAAAATTTTTAAGGCAATTTTTGTCAAACTACGGATAAGTCAAAAATTTATATTATTTTGATTATGGAACCAATGCAGCACAAACAGCTCAAAATATCAACAAAGTGTTTGGAAAGGATGTGGCTAATGAATGGATAATATGTGATGGTTTGAGAAGTTCCATTCTGGTGATTTTAATCTTGAAAATGAGCGACATGGATGACCTGAGACCAAGGTGGATAATAATAAGCTGAAAGCTATAGTGGAAATGCATCCATCTCAACCTATGTGTGAATTAGCAGCAAGGTTTGACATTACTATCCCAACAATATTGGACCCTTTGATAGAAATGGATAAGGTAAAGAAGCTGGATAGATGGGTTTTGCATAAACTAAATGAACATCAGAAGAGAAATTGTCTGGAAGCTTGCCATTCTTTGCTGTCACAACATAAAGGTGTTACGTGTGATGAAAAATGGATTCTTTTTGACAATCACAAGCATTCGGCACAGTGGATGGATGAAGATGAAGTGCTAAAACACAGGCCAAAACCAAATGTTCATCACAAAAAGCTAATGGTGTCTGTTTGGTGGTCTAGCACTGGTATTATCTACTATAGCTTCATGAATCCTGGTCAATAGTTTATAGTGGATGTCTGCCGCAACCAATTAGACAAAATGATGAGGATGCTTGTGATTAAGCAGCTGAGATTCATTAATAGAGAAAGGCCAATCCTCTTGCAAGACGATGCTCAACCACATGTTGCATGAACAATGCTGCTCAAGCTACAGAAGCTGGACTTGGGGACTCTCTGTCATCCACTTGCACCAGACCTTGCACCAACTGACTACCACTTCTCCCAGGCTTTGGACCACTTCTTGCAAGGAAAAATATTCAATTTTCATCAAGCTGTGAAAAACACCTTTTGCAATTTCATTGCCAGTCACGCTCCAGGATTCTTCACTGGTGGCATAAACAAGCTACTGTTAAGATGGCAAAATCATGTCAATAGTTTAGGTACATATTTTGATTAATTGTATTCTCTTATTTGAGATATAATAAACTACACTTTTGATTTGAAATCGGACATTTCATATTTAATGACCTAAAAATTTTGTTTCACCTCTTGTGCTATTATTTATAAGAGCTGTGAGCTAACATTTTTGGGTGTTTTTACACTGGTGGGTATCTATTGTGCTATTGCATGTATAATGCACTTTTGAACATTTCCTGTAATGTAGGCCTAGTAGTGACAAATTCCCTTAGTGTTTGCTTGTCTGAGAAAGACTTTATTTTCTTCATCATTTATGAAACTTAATTTTGCAGGAGTAAACATTCTTGCCTGGCAGTTATTATGTTTAGGAAAACTAATAACAGGACTCCATTCCTTTCTGGATTGTAAGATTTCTCTTGAGGGGTCTGCTATTAGTCCGGTGGATTTTCTTTTGTAAGTTACTTGATTTTTTTGCCTCACAACTTGTAGGAGTTCCTCCTTTGTGTTGACTTTGTCTAGTCTGATGACTACATGCCTTGGTGATGCCCTTTTTGAAATGAATCTCCCAACTGTTTGTTGAAATTCTTGTATGTGGATGTCTAAAACTCTAGCAAGACCATGAAAGTTTTCCTCAGTTATTCCTCAAATAGATTTTCCAGATCTTTTGCTTTTGCTTCTTTATCCTCATGGATGTCTATGATTCTTATATTTGGCCATTTTATATAATCTTATATTTCTTGCAGACTTTGTTCCTCTTGAGTCTTTATTTTTTACTGATTGGGTTAATTTTAAAAAGTTGTTTTTAAGCTCTGATAATCTTTCTTCTGCCTGACTGAGTCTATTCTTAAAACATTCCACTGTGTTTTATATTTTCCCAAATGAATATTTCCATTTCCAGAAGTTCTGTTTGGTGATATATATGTATGTATCTTTTTAGTAAATTTTTATTAACTTCCTGAATTGTTTTCATGGTTTCTTTGAGTTTGTTTTCCATTTTCTCCTGGATCTCATTGAGCTTCCTTATGATCCATATTTGGTATTCTTTGCATATCATTCCAGTACTTTTAGTTTGGTTGGGATCCATTGCTAGAGAGCTGATATGCTCCTTTCAGGGTGTCCTTTCACTCTGAGTTTTTATACTTCTGGGTTCTTGCACTGATTCCTTCTCATCTGGTGCTGCTGTGAGCTACTGTTGCTTCTTGTTTTTAGATTTTCTTTTGTTTAGATGGGACTTTTTTTCCCCTCGCCTCACTCTTAAGTATCTATCTCTAGCATTTGTTGGCTGAGAAACTTTGGCTTTGCTTGTGGGTATTTTGATGGGAGTCAAGGCTCTGAATGGACACTTTGGTTATAAATATCCTAAGTGTGGTGGTTTTCTCTGTTGCTAGTTATTTGTATGCTGTACCAGTGGTGTACTATGTGTGCAGGCAGAATCCCTATCTCTTATTGACAAAGGGAGATGGAGGTCTTTGAAATCCTTTCTCTTTCTCCAACCCGGTGGTCTTCTTAACAGTGGGAAATATACTGGGTCACCCAGTTTAATCTCTGAGACCATAAGTGGTGCTTGTGAGTAAGAATCAGCCACACCCTGCATTATTGAGTCAGTAGA
Source organism: Lepilemur ruficaudatus (assembly GCA_963574885.1). Classification (NCBI taxonomy): domain Eukaryota; kingdom Metazoa; phylum Chordata; class Mammalia; order Primates; family Lepilemuridae; genus Lepilemur; species Lepilemur ruficaudatus. The sequence goes on along the minus strand of CAUYRT010063679.1, from coordinate 29,909 downwards.
AGCTGTAAAGTGCTATACAAGTAGTCCTCTCTGCCAGTAGGTGGCAGTTGCAGAAAGAAGACTGCTGCAGTGGTGTTTTTTGGGACCTGTTGATTGGCTCTATTTGATCAGGAAAAGTACTTGGATGCCCCAGGTGGTGGGTGGGACCCTGGAGCTCCCAGCTGACTCTTTTTTCTCCACCACAGCTGAGGTGGGTGGAGGAGAGAGGCTGGGTGGGGCTGGGTCAGGTGAGCCTGCCTTCAGGCTCCACAAAAGCAGGCACAAAGCTGTCTCAGCAGAGGTCGAGGGTCAGCTTCCTGGCCACTGGGGAAAGTCACCAGGGAGGGGCTGAAGCAGCCCCATGTAGCCAGAAAATCTGCTTGTTGGGCAGGGGCCATCTGGGATTCACAGTCTTGTGGCAGGAGTGGATTTTGCTCTTCTCCCTCTTCCCTTGCCCCTTGTATCTCCTTCCAGTGCCTGGTTACAAGAAGCAGCCCAAACCAGGTGAGCTCACCAACAATGGTACCACAGTCTGGGAGCTTCCCAGCCCAGGATCCTGCCCGAGACTGAAAGTGAGACTTTCCTGTGTGGAGGGAGGGGTGTTGTGGACCCACACTTCACTCTCCTTTTAGTTCTGCCCATTTGGGCTCCCTTGCCTCCTGAGAGATTAGTTTGTAAATCTTCCCTCCATTCCTCTGAGCAACACAATCGAGTCCTGGGGTATGGGATCCACCCTGGTGGCCTGTCCCTGTGGTCCACCAAGTTTAATCCCTGACAATGCCTGGGAGAAGCATGCTGATCCCAAGTTCCCCAAGGATTGCTCAGGCAGGCTTAATGTCCCTCCACTTAAAGGTATGCTCTGCTCTGCTGGATCAGCCTGGCAAGCAGTACCAGGGATGGCTAGCAGGCAGGGAGCTCATAGTCCCAGCACCCCTTCGTCCATTGTGGGGTCTTTAAGAGAAAAGGCATGAGCCCCACTCTGTGTGGAAACCTCAGTTTTGTAGGAGTACTAACAGAAGGGGGAAGCAGCCAGTCCTGAGGGACCCAGTCCCTCACATGAGAACTACCATTTGGCAGCAGTGGGCAGGAGAAGGGAGGAGGAGAAGAGTTTGAATAGACGAGAGCTGTCACTCTGGTCCTCTTTGTCCCTGTTCTTGGAAGGCAGCCCACTCTGAATGTCCAAGCTCTGGGAATCACATAGTTCCCCTGAGACCCACTAGCTCCCCATGGCCACTGCAGTCTGGGCAGGAGATGGGAAATGTTTGTGTGGGGACCAGTGACGTGACAACTGAAGGGCTGAGGCTCCCTGGTGAGGTCAAAGGCACACAATGGGTGGAGAAGCAGTATGACACTCACTGTCTTGGCTGGGTCTGTGGTGAGGGGGAGTGACCATGAGGCGGTTGGCAGCCTAGTGCTCTGTCTTCAAAAAGCTCCCAGTTCACTGGCAGCAGCCGTTTTTGGGTTTGTGAGGGTAGACAAGCTCTCCAGCAGCTCAGAAGCCTACAGTCTGCCAGCAGTGTGAGAGAGGAAAAACAAAACCCCACCTATCCTTTCTATGGGGCTTTAGTTCTTCAGGGGTTGATCTCTGCTGATATCTTGCTCCTTCCTGTTCTGTTGTGTGGGTCCACAACTTCTTCCTGTGGAATCTCTGGTAGGTTCTGGAACTTCTCCCTCAGAATTACACCTGACCTATTTTCTTTTCCTCTAAAACTTTTCCTTCTTTCTGAGATGATCTGGCAACCAATGTCTCTAGTCAGCCATCTTGCCCCACTCTCCTCACTTAAAAGTCAAATTCTCAAATCTAACATTATAATTAACTTACTCTTGAACAGACATTGGTGAGCAATTTGTACAAAGAGAGAGTTTCTTAAAAGACTAAATGAAATAGATCTATGTATTTTCTATAAATAATATGGCAAACTAGATAGAAGACTTTTTTTTCTTCTTACAATGTGTTGGAAAGACTTTTGGAATAGAGAAACCTTTCTCAAATTCCTCCCAGCAAAGCTTCCCTTCCCTCCAGATCACAAGAGCCATTTAAGATAGATTTGGCTATTTAAGAATTTCTTTAAATTATTTTTGCTCATGTACCATTCTTGCTAAAGTCTTGCCATCACCCTGAGCTTCCTGTTTTAAATAGGTCCTTACTATTTGTAACAGACCAAAAACAAAGTTATGTGTTTTAAAAGGAATCTATTCCTTTCTTACAAATTTTTCTTCTAACAAGACTTGAATGTTGAATAAAAAGTAGAAGTGTCTATAGTTATTTCACTTTTTTGAAAATGGCACAAAAACACATTATTTAAAAAATCATATTTATTTATGAGAATAAGACTTTTCCTGACAACCAAGGGTGCCAACAACCAATAAGGAGAAATAATAGATAACTTTCCAACAGAGAAAAAAACCATTTTACAAACAACAATTTATATTATTCCCAGTATGCTATTTTATAAACAAGTTTTTTATTGACATTAAAAGCAATATGGAGTTGATTTTAAACTGAGAATTCTAATGGAACTTGTTTACTGCCTACTCCTTTCCTCAGTGACTTCAAATGGCCTCTATAATCATCTACATTGTCTGTAAAAAGAGCAGCTTTGCAAGAATTTCCTGCAAAGCATCCTCCTTTCTCTGAGACTAGCTTTAAAAAATTATGTAGAAATTTATGATGGGCAAATTTTTGAATGGAATTCAGCAAATTTCAGGATGACAGTGCCTATAACACTGTCATTTCCAAATTCAAGGAAATGAAAGGGGCACAAAGAATAGAGTTGTGAGGCCAAACCCAGAGCCAGCACTCAGACGGAGCTAGTGATGGATTGTGAGTACATGACAAGGTCTGGATGCGGAGGCCTGGGTGCCAACTTTGGAAGCCTAACAAGGATAATATAGGCAGCAAGTCTAGAGTTCAGAGGTGGGGATTAAGAACTCAAACAAGGTGTTTAGGCACCAGGTACTCCAGCAAAAATAAAAATCCTTCATATTGAGGAGGAGAAATAGTTTCTCCAGCTTGGCACTTACATGTATGTTCACCATTGGAACCAATCCTGGGATGCCCTGTCCAGACTAAGCAACTGCATAGTCACACCTACGTGTGTGGAGAGCTGTGCTAAACTGGAAAGCTGTTCCAGATCTCAGTTCTCAGCTGCTGTTAGTTTCTGTATTAGTTTTCTAGGGCTGCCATAACAAAGCACCAAAGACTGGGTGGCTTAAACAACAGAAATTTTTCTCACAGTTCTGGAGACTAGAAGTCCAAGGTGGAGGTGTCAGCAAGGGTATGTTTTTTCTGAAGGTTTCTGTCCTTGGCTTGTAGATGGCCATCTTCTCTCTGTGTCTTCACATGGTCATTCCTCTGCGTGTGTGTGTGTGTGTGTGTGTGTGTGTGTATGCGTGTCCAAATCTCCTTGTCTTATAAGGACACAGTCAGATTGGATGACGGCCCACCTTGATGAACTGATTTTAACTTAATTACCTCTTTGAATATCCCACCTCCAAATACTATCTCATTCTGCGGCATTGGGGAGCATGATTCAATATATGAATTTTTGGGGGATATGATTCAGCCCATAACAGTTCCTAACACATACACAGTTTTTCTGATGTTCTCTCTGAATATCTCGGTGGAGGGTATTTTGCTTTAAATTCTGTACCAAAAAATTTAGTGAAGGTATCTAGTCCTCCAGTTTGCTTCGAGAAAGACATTAGCAGTATCCTAGTCAGGCCAGGAGAGAAGAAAATGCTCCTTCTACCCCATTCCTTTTCCAACTGTTGGCAGCCTTAGTGACTGCTGGCAGGGTATATTTGCTAAGGCATCTCACAGTGGGGATGGTAAGACTCGTGCCCGAAAGCCTACACCAGCTTTTTGACAAGTGGCAGAAGTGTGGTTTTCATGTGGCAGCTTGATCTGCTTGTTGAAGGATCTGTACTCTTGGCTTAATGCTCAAGGCGCTGCATTTGGGCCTTCACTCAGGAGGGCACGTGTTGGAGAGTGGCCTCCCTCTCTCCCTGCTGAGAACCAATAGAGATGTGTTCTCTCGTGGCTTCTGCTCTCCATCCTGAAGATGGGTAAGGAAGTGGGTGAGTGAATACAGCGAGTGTGTAATTTACAAATAAAAATTGAATTCTCCATGGAGACGCTTTCTGAAAGGAAATTATTATAGCCCAAGGAAGAAATATTACAAAATAGAGTAGAAATGAGAATACAGGTTACCCTTGCACCAGATCCTGAAACATCCTTGCTACGTTTTAATGTACTCATATTTTTTGTTCTAGAGACAATCTTGAGGCTTTAAACTGTCTCACATTGCTGTTGTAAAGGAACAAAGTAATATTATATGTGTATATATATATTTAGCATTGTTGGTACATTATTGAGTAACTTATTAGTGAAGCAATCTGGAAAAAACTTTAGCCTTTGCATCTTATTAAAATAGTGAGATTTTTTGACTGTTGTGGTTTATACACCAAAATATAAGATTTTCATTTTATGAGGGTGGTAATTTGGTCATTTAGAGTTGGACTTATACTTCATAAAGAATTTAATATGTGAAAATTAAAAAATTATACTTAAGAATTTTTAAAAACTAGAATATTTTGAAATAATCATAGACATTAAAATATAAAATATAGATTTTAATTTTCTTTTTATGATCAGTCAAATATTTTCCTTGATTTTGAAAATAAAGGAAGAGATCAGATGAGGAATTGCTGGTTGTCAAAAATAAGCTGTACTAAAAATGGAGGTACATTTCAAGTGATACTTTTTAATTTGACATAAATATCCTGCAATTGAATTATTCTTTTCCAATGTGTGAATTTTTCTGATGTCAGTAAATGTTGCACGTGTGCAGAAAATGGGAAAAACAATCAGTCCATGTGCCCTGTTGTTAAATGTACATGGCTGTTAATTATGCTTTCTCTGCCGCTACTCAAAAAAAAAAAAAAGCTTTAAAATTAGGTGTTTACATCTGGGAGTTCTAATAACTCTCTATTGTTATTCTCACATTTATCAAGTTTTAAAGCTTATATTATAGTTACATAAGCCAAGAGTGTATGTGGGCAGCACATTTTCTCTACAAACAGTAACTTATAATAATTTCTCTTTGTACTTTAACTAAGTAAAAAGAACCTCTTGCTACCTTAGAAATCAACTTGCCCAGGATAATTGTACAACAAGAGAGACCATGGGAGAGAAAGGAGGAGAGATACTCCATCAGGAGTAAAGGAAAAGCAATAAAAGCAGAGGGAAACAGATAACTAGCAAAAAAGAAAGAGAATTCATCTCCCTCATCTAAACTCAAGAGGGTTGATTCTTCCCGGTAAATTTTTAAGAGCACTTAAGATGGCCAGAATAAAGCTGGCAGAAACTATAAACCTCAAACATTTTCAGGATGATAGGATTATGTAATTTTTTTTTCTATTTTTTTCCTGGAGGACTTGGACAAACTGTAACTTTTTAACTATGTGCCTGGTGATAGTGGTTCAGTAAGTGGAAATCCTATTATTTCTAATTAGAAAATGTAATCAAATTATTATAGATTATTATCAAATTATTCTTTTATTGCTCTCAATATTAGGGTTGACCATAATTGCAGTAAATTGCTTTACTTAGAAGATTAGATTTGGAAGGAAACTTAGGAATTTTCCAGCCCAATTCATTGAGGTTTGGAGAGGCTTAAGTAATTTTTCTAAGGATGTACAGCTTTTTACTTTCATAGAATTTAGAATTAGGGTGTCCAATATAATATTTCATTTTCTTTTTTTGAAACTTTCCCTCCTGGGTACATGGTGGGCATTTTCCAGACTCCCTTGCAGTAAATTATGCTGAGTGTGGGCCAAAGGAATGAAGGCCAGAGTGATATTAAATTTTTCCAGGCCTGGCCCATAAAACTCTGTGGAGCATGATTCTCTATTTTCTTTTCCTGTCAGTTGCCTGAAGAAAGCAGACTCCCAGGGTGTGGAGGAAGATGGCGCTACACCATGGAGGCAGTCTGGGTTCCCAAGCTGCTGAGTGGAGGAGAGCCAATCAGAAACACCCATATTGGACTAGCGTGAGTGAGAAATCAAATTTTATTGTTTTAAGTTACTGAAATTTTGGAGTTGTTTGTTATAGCAGTTAGTCTACCCTAATACACTAACAATAAGTGAAAATTGGAATCTCTCTCATAATCCATTTTTATCTACTAAAACTTACATATTATTAAAACAGTGAAGAAAAACATGGCATTTTAAGAGATAAAATAAACAACCTTTCATTAAGCAGTGTGACAAATGCTTTTATATATGCTATTTCCTTTAATGTTCATAAAACCCATCTAGGTAGGCATTACTGGTGATTGAATATTATGGTTGTATTATTTTATTTTCAGAGTTAACATTATTAAATTCAAAGGAAGCAGTGCTAAACTTGTAAGCTATAAATAATTGAGATGAGTACCTTCGGTCTTTAGTGGCTAATATAGCTCTTTGTTATTACATTAATAATGATGCAGTTTTAAATGAAAATAAATTTTTAGAAAATGGAAAAATAAACTTTTGTGAGCAATAATTTTCAAACTTAATGTCTGTAAATATATATTGGTTTAATTTGGAAGAGTTCAATTTTCTTGAAATTTATAACACTTTAAGAACAGATTTTCCTAAATATCTTACCTTGAGACTTCCCTACAAATCCACTCTCACTGTATCATTTACGCAATAGCCAGGATTTATATTTTTATGATGACTTTATTAACATGATGGCATGTCAGAATAAAATACATAATAATTGAATTGTTCACCCCTGCCTTAATGATCAACATTTTGATGCTGAAATATTACTCTGGATTTATGGGAGTTCTTTTATGAAACAACATTCACTATACGTTCCACATTTTTCTAATATAAGAGAATATTTGGCAGCTTGGTTGTTACCCCTGTCAGCCCAGTGATGTGAAAGTTATATAATAAATATTTCATGCAGTTTAAATCAAGATATTTAAGTTTTATTTGCATTGTCTGAAAATCACTAAAGATTGTGTGAACAGGTTACTTGTACCAAGGTAAATAGATTTTTACATGGCTTCTTTGAATTCTCTACTTTGCAACCCTTCCTTTTAAAAGCAGTCATAATAAATATAATTTTAAATTCTAAAGTATTTAACTTACTTTAGTTTTGCAGTGTACTTGCGTGCTATGGGATTTTTGAGCATATATATGTATATATACATATGTGTGGGTGTAAATGTATTTTTTATATATATATATATACTGTTGTCTATTAGTAAGTCTGGTTAGAATCAAGGTTAGTAGTATTTCAGCATCAACATTTATATATGATGCCTCCATTAACTGAATAACTTCAACACTTAATGACTAAAATTTATCCTGCATTAATTTTTAATCATTTCTATTTCACACAAAAATTTCATTTCCATGTTCATTCAACATAGAACTAAAGAGACAGAGGGATCTAAGATATTATTTTATAATCACTGGAATTTATAACCAAGGCAACTAAGGTTTGGTGAGTTCTGGTGATTCATCTGAGGCTACAAAATTCAAGATAGAAGCAAGATGAGAGCTCACGTCCCTTAAGCCAATGCTTTCTCCTACACGAGGAGACTTTTCATCCTTCTGATTAGATTGTAAATTCCTGGAAGTTTAAGATTAAGTATAACTTTCCTTTTTCTGTTTCCATTACTATCTTATTCCTGTCTCCAAGGACAGGTAGAATTTGACTCTAATACTAACAAAAGTAATAAATGGACCATATCAAACTATAACTAGATCAAGATTCTCTTCATAGCAATCCTAACAAAAATATTCATCACTCACTGGCCACAGGTAAGACTGCCCATTGGCCCCGCCACAGATTTAGGATATGTTATCAACTAGCATGCCCATCTCAAAGGGAAGCATTTACAAAAATTAAATGAAAGGCTTCTTGTAGGGGAGCTTAAATAATAATGTGCTTGGGTTGGTCTAGGTTATTTAATGGCAAAGCATATATAATTTATAAATAAAATTTGAAGTATGTTCTTGTTCTAAAGACCCTGGATAATTTTCTACTTGCACATTAGAGAAATACCAGATGATAGAAACTCAGAGTTATAAGTGTGGGTCTCAGCAGCCTCCAGACTCTTTAGGATGCCACAGAGCTTTTGTTCTTCATGATTTAAAATGAATCACCAAAAGGTATCATAGGAGTCAATAGCTACATTGCCTGCAATTATTTCATAAGGACAACTGGGTATTACTAATGAACTTTAGCCTCTGTGTTCAGTGGTAAATGTCAATAGAGTTTGGGATGCTTTTTTGTCGTCATATATTTCATCTCTATACTACCTTTAGTTACACGAAGGTAGGTATTCCTATCCCTAACTGCATGTTGTTTTTTGATTGTATTTCTTGACTGCTATTTTTAGATTGGGGTATCCCTTCTCAATGCACACAGCTCATTAATGGCAGGGATGGGACAAGGACCTGGTGACCTGGTTCTCAAACTTATACTGCTTTTTCTCCCTGGCGTTTGTTTTTTTTTTTTTTTTTTGAAAGAGTCTAACTCTGTTTCCCAGGCTAGAGTGAGTGCCGTGGCATCAACCTAGCTCACAGCAACCTCAAACTCCTGGGCTCAAGCAATCCTTCTGCCTCAGCCTCCCGAGTAGCTGGGACTACAGGCATGTGCCACCATGCCCGGCTGATTTTTTCTATATATATTTAGTTGGCCAATTAATTTCTTTCTGTTATTAGTAGAGACGGGGTCTCGCTCTTGCTCAGGCTGGTTTTGAACTGCTGACCTTGAGCGATCCTCCTGCCTCGGCCTCCCAGAGTGCTAGGATTACAGGCGTGAGCCACCACGCCTGGCCTGGTTTTCTTGTTTGTTTGCTTGTTTTTTAGCTTTTAAAGATAGACTTTCACTATTGCTTGTAGTTTTTGTTTTCTGTTTTTTTTTTTTGTCCAGCCTCTTCTAGCATATTCATTTAAGGCTATAAACTTCTGGTCCCTACTTTTTCCATGATTTCTAGATGGAAATATTTGATAAATTTACCTGTGGTATTGTTAATGTTAATTAAAGCCTGTAACCGTTGTAAAAGTTACTGAAGTATGCTTTCTGTTTTTTTTTTTTCCTTAAACTGGAGTTAAACGCATAATAGGAAAAATGTTACTTTTTCTTAGTATGGGAATGTTTTTCTTGTTTTTAAACAATAGGGCACTTTAAGAGTGCTGCTGGTTCTTCTGCATGATTTCCCAGAGTTCCTTTGTGATTACCATTATGGGTTCTGTGATGTGATCCCACCTAATTGTATCCAGTTAAGAAATTTGATCCTGAGTGCCTTCCCAAGAAACATGAGGCTCCCAGACCCATTCACTCCTAACCTGAAGGTAAAGTTCCATACAATTCAAAGAAATGTTGTATCTTAATATTTCAGTCCTCTCCAGGCTGTTTAACTCCCACTCTCCAACATATAGTTATTTGTTAGGTAAGGGTACTGTTTGGGGGAAACAGTCTTGTTGTTAAGCCTGATTGATAGAATATGATATTGTTGCTATTGCTTCTGCTGAATATTAGTTCAGTGTTTTTCTGGTTGCTGTTTTTCAGATTAATGTTGATATTAAATATAGCTGTATTTAGAAAACCTCAACCAGGTTGTTGGGTCAGTCAGTTGCTGAGTGTACCCCATGTGGCATAGAATTGCAGAACAAATAATATAATACCCACATTTCACTGGTGTTGTGTGCACACATGCTTGTACCTTGATATTCACAGGTTATTGGTTCCAGGACTCCCTCTAGATGCCACAGTTCTAGGACACTCAAGTCCCTTACATATATACAATGGCATGATACTTGGATATAACCTACATATACTTTATATTATTTAACATATGAACTGCCATGTGAGTTGAAAGGACTGAAATATCTCTAGATTACTTAACGATATGCAATACAGTGTAAACTCTATATAAATAGTTGTTATGCTATGTTAAGAAAAACTTTTTTTCCCCCTGAATATTTTCGGTCTGTGGTTGGTTGAATGTGAATACCAAGGACACAGAGCGCTGACTGTATTTTGTTTAAATTGTTGAAATGTAGTGAAGGGACCACTTAAAACCACACCACCTGACATGGCTACTATAGTTTTTGGGTTTGTTTTGTTTTTAAAAGAGTTGAGGTCTTGCTGTGTTGCCCAAGCTAGAGTGCAGTGGCTATTCACATGTGCAACCATGGTGCACTATAGCCTCGAACTCTTGAGCTCAAGCAGTTCTCCTGCCTCATCCTCCTGAGTAGCTGGGCCTACAGGCATGTATCACTGCACTTGGCTATAGTTTTTATGTATTCTCTAATCTTTTTTCACATGCATTTTTAAAAAAATACTAAGTATCATGTCATCTTGTTCTGCTGAGGCTGCTTTTCAAAGACTGTTGGTGAGTGAGGAAGCTCGTTCTCAATACGTGTTTTGAAATCCAAGTTCAGGAAAAAATCTATTAATGGTGCAAATTAGACCTCTCCACAGAAGGTACCTGTCTTGCCCTTAGAAAGGAAATACATTATAAAATGAGAAATTCTTATGATTTTTTTATAAACACTCTGATTAAAGAATGGTTAAATTAAGAAAGTGGCAGCTCTACTCTTCAAGACATTTATAGTATAAATAGTTTTAGAAAAATAATCCTACCACTTTTTAGCATAGATGTAATTTGCTTTCAGTTTCTACAAATTGTGATTGTTGAATTCGTCTGTGGCAGGTGGACATGTTGAGTGAAATTAACATCGCACCCCGGATACTCACCAATTTCACTGGAGTGATGCCACCTCAGTTCAAAAAGGATTTGGATTCCTATCTTAAAACTCGATCGCCAGTCACTTTTCTGTCTGATCTGCGCAGCAACTTGCAGGTTAATTGGGTTTGGCTTAAATTTAGCTATGTCTTTCATAGAAAGCACTTTCTATGCACAATTCAGTATGCTTGGGAAGTTAGTGTTTTCAACCTGATTTAAAGATTTAAAAACACATTGTTATTTCTATCGGTTGAGTGAGCTTAATTGGATTTTTATACTTTACTAGTTCATTTTATCAGGCACACAATGCTATACCTTTGGATGAGGCAACCAGGCAATGGACTGTTAGACTGCTGACAGTTATTCCCTAATTGTACTCTAAGATTTTTCTAAATAAATGCATTCTTGTTTAACACTTTAACTGCCATGTGAGTTGCATTTAACTCATGCTAGTTTTGAGCCCAGGGCCTTGTGAAGCATATGTAACTCATACATCTCTTTACCTTGGGAGCTGCTTAACTATTTTTCTAGTTGCATATAATTCATGCACAGAAAACAAAAATAACACTTTCATTAAATTAGAAAGGATCATTTTGCTTTAGAAGTTTTTATTCTGTTTTTGTAATAAAACACTGGCCCCAAGGGAAAAGATTTTTCTTTCTAGTGTGGTAGTCAACATGTTAATTTGCTATATTGAATGACTTGAAATTGTATCATCTTTCCAATCTTTTCATACCCTGCAACTGCAACTTTCTTCCTCTCCAAATCTTTATTACAGTTGGGATAGTGCATATTTTAACTTTATAAACTTAACTTTAGAGCTATGCCATGAGCATAGTGATGACAGCTTTGGCTTACTGAGGTAAATCATGTTTCTCTTGTTGATACAACCACCCTTGGGGCAGCTGTGTATTTATTAAATAACCTCACAAACTCAAGCAAGTGCCTGCATTTATTAAAATCACAATGAATGTTGAGAAAAGTTCAGCCTTTCTATGAAGGCATAAGAAGGGTTTAGAAATACTGGTGCTAGAATCAGTCCTCTGTGGGAGTAAGTATAAGGAACTTTCTGTTTTGCTCATTTAAGGTATCCAATGAGCCTGGCAATCGCTACAACCTCCAGCTCATCAATGCATTGGTGCTCTATGTAGGAACTCAGGCCATTGCACACATCCACAACAAGGGCAGCACACCTTCAATGAGCACCATCACACACTCAGCACACATGGATATCTTCCAGAACCTGGCTGTGGACTTGGATACTGAGGGTGAGTGAAACCTGCCAGTTCTTTCAGAGTATAGTTCTCTGGCTTTTTTTGTTTTGTTTTGCTTTGTTTTAAACCACATTTTCATCACAAAAATACATTGTGTGCTTTAGCCACAATAGAGAATGTTCTGTCAGTATATTTATAGGTCTGGCTGGTTATTTTATCTTTCATTGGATATTATTTGCTCAATGTAGAAAATATAGAAAAGCACGAAGGAAAGAATTATGCAGAATCCTTTTATATCAGGTAGTATTTTGGTATGTATGACTATACTATTGTTTCTTGGTTTTTTTTGAGACAGAGTCTCACTCTGTTGCCCAGGCTTGAGTGCCGTAGGCATCAGCCTAGCTCACAGCAACCTCAAACTCCGGAGCTGAGGCGATCCTCCTGCCTCAGCCTCCCGAGTAGCTGGGACTACAGGCATGTGCCACCATGCCCAGCTAATTTTTTCTGTGCATTTTTAGTTGTCTAGCCAATTTCTTTCTATTTTTTAGTGGAGACGGGGTCTTGCTCTTGCTTAGGCTGGTCCCAAACTCCTGAGCTCAAATGATCAGCACACCTCGGCCTCCCAGAGTGCTAGTAGGATTACAGGCATGAGCCACCGCGCTCGGCTATGACTATATTTTAATGTGGAAAAAAACATTTCTTTTAGTAGTCTCTTTACACATATGCTCATGTTACATTGTTTTGTTAGCCTGCCTTTTACCAGCATTTATTGGTGCTTTGTTTGCCAGGCAACCTCTTAAATGTTAGGTGTATAAAGATTAATGAAAGTTCACAGTGTAACTCCTATTGCAGGTTGCAGATTTCCTGGTTGAGCTACATTTCTTTTGGTCCTTTATACTCATAATAGAGATCCCAGTTAGGTGTTAGCTGGCTGTAGAGTCTTCCTCATTTTAGCACACATAATTCAGGACAGCTACTTTTGCTATGGATTCTTGAGAGGCTAACTAATCTTGAGTATATACTGCATTCTTATATGTAGAAGGGTTTTAAGACAGCTTAAAATCAAGATTTAACAAAATAGAATAGCGTTACCTCCAGAGCTCAGCTCTAAGAGGACAGCCTTTAGGGAAACGTTAAGGGTCACTGTGATAGCCTTATAAACATGAGTAATCAAGCAGAGGCAGACAACCAAACCCAGTTAAGATAATGGATATTTATTCTAAGATAGTATAGTTCTCAAAGTGTGGTCTGGGAATCCTTAAGGGATTAATCCTTAAGATCCTTTTAGGAGGGCTTCAAGGTCAAAACTATTTTCAGCATAAGACAACTGTTTTTTTGTTCTCATTCTGTAATGTGTATAGAATTCTCCAGAGGCTACATGTTAGATACTGTAACAGACAGAATGTAGAAGCAGAACATTAAAGAGATCTGCAAAATGTAAAAAAAAATTTAGTGACACCTCTTCATTAAGCTGTTTTAGAAAATGTTTTTTAGTAATATTTATATTAACATAGTAGGTCTATTCTGTTTTAAAAAATGAATTAATAGGCCGGACATGGTGGCTCACACCTTTAATCCTAACATTCTGGGAGGCCAAGGTTGGGAGGATTACTTGAGGTCCGGAGTTTGGAGACCAGCCTGAGCAAGAATGAGATACCATCTCTACAAAAAAATAGAAAAATTAGCTGGGCATGGTGGCACCTATAGTCTCAGCTACTTAGGAGGCTGAGACAGGAGGATGGGCCCAGGAGTCTGAGGTTACAGTGAGCTGTGATGATGGCACTGCAGTCTAGCTGGGAAAACAGTGCGAGACTGGGAAAAAAAATTAAATCTTAATTTTTCTAAAAAATTATTTCAGTACCAGCTAACATCTTAATTTCCGATGTGGAAAATGTTGAAATAAAACCCACAGAAATGCAGGCTCCTTGGGGTGCTGAGTACTTTTGGTTTAAACCAAAGATTTGTAAAGCCTCCATCAGAAACCCAGACCCTAGCCAGGCAGAACTATTTGTCTTTCCCACATTGGCCGTTCAGAGCAAGTCCTCATTAAGCAGAAGTGTCTTAATTTCTAGGTCGATACCTCTTCTTGAATGCAATTGCAAACCAGCTGCGGTACCCAAATAGCCACACTCACTACTTCAGCTGCACCATGCTGTACCTTTTTGCAGAGGCCAACACTGAAGCTATCCAGGAACAGATCACAAGGTAACCACTTCATTTTGAATACTTGGGTTTTTTTCTATACATTGTGTTCAGTGAACATCTTTTAGTTGTCAATAATATATTAAATGTGGGATATAGTTGTGAACAAAATAGATGTCCTCCTAATTAGTCTGATGGACACAAATCACAAGTAGAAAATTATACATTACTCATCACTGAAATGTAAAGTAGTTTATACCTCAGGAGGTTCTCTGAGGTGGTGGTAGCTGTGGCAGCATTTTTACCTAGTCCTGAATTATGCAAGCCCAAGCAAGAAAACAGGATCATATGTGCACTCTCCTTACAGAAGGAATCTGTTGCAGGTTGCTTAGACTGTATATACCATTGGTAAGATTGGGAAATAGGTAGATTCTAGTGATAGATACACACACACACATATATATATTTTATAAATTGGGTGGGACTTTTTGAACTTTCCATTCACCTAATAGTACCTATGGCGCTAAATATGGTATTGCTTAGGTTTCATATCTTAAAATTTAACTAGTATTTTTTTATTGGATGGTTAGATAATATCCCATTTATGATTTTATACATAAAGCTGAAGTAAACCTATTTAATCTTTGTTCTTGTGCTAATTTCCTGAGGGCAGATTTAAAAGTACAATTGGTAGGTGAAAGGATATGAATATTTAAGCCAATGCTTATTGCCATTCAGAAAAATTTTACCAATTTACATATGCACTAATAGAAATGTAAGTGTTCTTTTTCGAAGTGATTATTTTTTTTGTGTGCGATACTCTATGGGCTTTAATGTGGGTGGCTTCCCCACACCACTGTAATTCTGAACAGCTCTGAGATAGTAGTAAAGTAAGGATAACAGCATCTAAGTAAAAAAGAGCAAGGTATTTCAACCACAATCCAGTCTTTACTACTGGTAAAAGCTTTTGCATGTGGTTTAATATAACCAGGGGGAGGAGTTAGAAAAAAGGTAATGGAGGAACACTCATGAATTTGTATTTTTCCTTGTGCATTAACCCTTTCTCCCCTCTTCCAGGGTTCTCTTGGAACGGTTGATTGTAAATAGGCCACATCCTTGGGGTCTTCTCATTACCTTTATTGAGCTGATTAAAAATCCAGCGTTTAAGTTCTGGAACCACGAGTTTGTACACTGTGCCCCAGAAATCGAAAAGTGAGTTACAAGCAATTTTTAATTGTCTAGAAATGAGGAAAGAGATGAAACCATGGTTGCAGCTTGTGTTGGTGATTAGTGGCTAAAGCAAAAGAGATGTAAGATACTGTTGAGGCTAAACTTTTTTTTTTTTCCAGATAAATTTGTAACTGTTTTCCTTCAGGTTATTCCAGTCGGTTGCACAGTGCTGCATGGGACAGAAGCAGGCTCAGCAAGTAATGGAAGGGACGGGTGCCAGTTAGATGGAACCACATCTCCATTGTAAACGTGTCAGTCTGGAGGTCCCACTGCATCAAGTTCACAACCTGACTGAAGAATCCTGTCAGCTCTTCCTGACTTTCCGAGCTCTTTGGTTCTCGGGTACCTGCCCCAACTACTGTTGGGGCCAGCCTCCTGTCTATATGGGCACGTTCCAAAGTTTAAATGCATTTTTTTTGACTATTGGCCAAAATTTAGAAGATGCTGTGAATATCATTTTGAACTTGTGTAAATACATGAAAGAGAAAACCTTTGTCTGGACCTTCTTGGGTTTGTACAAACTGTGTCCAAGGCAAGTACATAAACTGGTACCTTGTAATCAAGAGGCAGCACTATGCACTTATCCGAGGGCATAGGTCCCATGTCTTCTGACATTCCTGGTGTCCCAAAGAATAGCAAAAAGCCAGTTTAAATGTTATGTAACTTATTTTTTTAATGTGGACAGGGGCCCTTGGAAATCACTAAGTTATTAAAAACATGGATATGCTAGAATTTGATATGCCAGGGAACATGGGGAAGGCTCACAAGTGGGATCCCTTGGGTTTTTGTTTTGCCTCTCCGTAAACCCATGCTAAAGCTGCCTGCAGGGAAAGCAGCAGTTGTAGCAGCTCCCATTTCTACTGCAGACCATACACTTGGGCCCTGTGAGATATGGAATCTATTATTTTTATAAGGGGAAATAAGACCAGGCCTGAAAATGCCCCCTTCCTAATACTTATGAATCGCCCTCATTACCCCACGGAATGGCCCTACAGGCTAAGCCAAATGACAACAATAAAGTCAAAAGGACCAATACAGCCCCTTTTGTAAGGATTTTGAATGTTTGTAGATGTATTGGTCCCTGTGTTGTATTTTGTAGCCTTTCCCGGGCTTTAGTTCCCCTACTTCTTGTATGTGTATGCATACTGTAGTTAAACATTAAAGTCATGACATGCATCTGAGTCCACTGTGCCTTTCTCAGTAGCAGCAGCCAGTGCTGGTGGTGAGGAAGAGAGTGGACAGCCCAACCCTTCAGAGCCCAGGGCCACTGGGGAAACACCAACTTCTTGCTGAATGATGGATGACCTTTCCTAATTACTAAGCGCGCATATCTTTAAACAAACAAGGGAATTTTTGTGTAGTGTTTTTCTTCCTGTTTCCAACAGTGGAAAATGACTGGAGCAGGTTTCTGGTTACACTGAATTGCAAAACACCCAGGTTTAATATATCCTTTCCCTCAGGTACTATGACATTTTTAAAAGAAAATGAGTAGGTATATAAAATTTATCCCACCAAAAAAACTCACCTTTTAAAGAATGTCAAGTTTTATGACCAGAGAGGACAAAATTAGATAGCTTAAGTCCTACATGAATGGGGTTTTGAATGTCTTTGGCGTCTTCAGTGGCAAGTTGTGCTATCTAAAGCAAACATCAGACTGCTGATCACATAACTGAAGGTGGAATTAATGCAACCACTTTGAACGCCAGTTACGCAGCTTATTAAATTAAATCCTCTAATAGTCTTTAAAGGTTAAGTGACTGTCTTAAAAACAGGCCCAGATTTGAACCAGGTCTACTTGCAAAGTCCATGTTATTAAATGCTAGAACACAGTGAAACCTACTACCACCCTGTTTCTGCTGGCGTTGGTTAAAACTGAAAACAACTACAAAACATCATTAGGTAACAACTAGCAGTGAATCCCAAGTCTGCTGTGCCCAACACATCACACTTACCTCAGTTAATCTTACCATAACAACTTTGCGACTTTCCTTTTAGTATTTAATAAGAAAAGCAAAAGATCCAAATTTTCCTCCTTTTCAAGCATCAATGAATATCAATTTAGAATAAGTTCTTATTGCTGTTCCTATAGGCAACAGGGAAACTGCTAACTTGTCAGCTCCAACAACTGATGTAAGATCATCTTCTGACCATAACGAAGCTGCAAGGCCTGCTGTTCTCTACAGCTGAGTCTGGCATACACCTCCTTATTACTGAGTAAATCTTGCTCAGCTTTTAAGTCTGTGGCATAGGTTTGCAAGGTCAATAGAACACTGTCTCGAAGAAGCCGTCTCCACGATGCTCTGAGCTTGGGGATATTTGTGATTGCCAGGCTGTCCTCTTCCCTTTCATCTCTCCATCCATCCTGGTCTTTAAACTCTCTGAATTCCTCAGCAGGCATGCACAGTACCTAAAACAACCATGGGGCCCTTTGATTGGGTCTCCTCTAAAACAAGTATAATCTATCTTAGCATTTATTAAGTGTTCTCTCCCAGCATCCCACCCCTTTCCTCTCGCATCTTCTAGCTCTTTTGCTCTAAATACTGAAGCTATTTATCAGTATTAAATGGCCACTCTTAGCTCTTTACCTTTAGTGTGGTGGTCAGCTCCTCTTCGGTCAGCACCTCCTCCCGCCCAATCACAAAGGCTCCCTCTTCTCCTACCATCTCCAATTTGCATAAGAAATCCCAGCGCTCATACAGTAGGAGCCTTTCAGCTTCAACTTTTGTTCCTGGAGATAAATAGTATGAATGTCTCAGTACACCCAAGGGCTCATTTCTCCCTTAGTCTACTACCTAGTCTACAAAACAAGTCAACTGCTATTCAGCAAGCTATTATAACCTGAGGCAGGTATAGACACAGCCAGCACCTCGAAGAACAAGTTAATGAGACTCACCCTGTAATGCTGCCTCTCGAACTGTCACCATCTGAATGTCAGCTGTGTCATCTGTGTTGCCAGGATATGGTTCAACAAAGCCATACATATGAATCAGTTGCCAATTAGCCATTTGCCCATAAGTGTTGAAGATCTCATGGCCTTTAGGAATGGGCTGAGTGGCCACCATCCGAAGATAATTCTGGGGTAAAAGGGAGAAGCTGGGGCCATGCCTTTCCCAGGCCAGTCCCATAAAGATTATTTCCCTCTTAGGAAGAGCCTCCAGCAGGTGGTTCAGCCATAGGACCGATGATGTATTTACCAACGTTCTACCTTTTAGTTCTGGTTAGACTGTACTGTAGAATAAAAGGGGTGAGGCCAACATAAGGTCAGCTTTATGTTTTATTAGGTGAATCTGTGCAGTTATCTTCTGTACTTAAAAAGCTGCTAGCTTTTAAAAATGAAATTAAACCCAGCTCAAAGTACGAAAGGTAAATGGAGGTAAGGCTTAAGAAATAGCCATATTTACTAATTTTTTTTTTTTTTTTTTTTTGAGACAATGTCTTGCTCTGTTGCCCAGGCTACAGTGCTGTGGTGTCAGCCTAGCTCACAGCAACCTCAAACTCCTGGGCTCAAGCAATCCTACTGCCTCAGCCTCCCAAGTAGCTAGGACTACAGCCATGCACTACCATGCCCGGCTGTTTTTTTCTATATATTTTTAGTTGGCCAACTAACTTCTATTTTTAGTAGAGACAGGGTCTTGCTCTTGCTCAGGCTGGTTTTGAACTCCTGACCTTGAGCAATCCTCCTGCCTTGGCCTCCCAGAGTGTTAGGATTACAGGCATGAGCCACCAAACCCGGCCCATATTTACTAATTTTTAATATTATAAACACAGCCCTGGTGTCATCTTAGACCTCTCTGTGAACACTCTCCTCATAGCACCCCCCCTCCTAAGGCACACCCCCATCCCTGAGACTACAGCTGGTCCAGGCTGCTCTCCACAGGGCCTGTGCACAGTCTGGGCTCACTGCAAGGGACAAGGTACACAGCTGTGCAGACCACCCAGTCTCTAGCACCAAATCAATGATGGCAGCATAGTTTAACAGGGTTAAACTACCAGAACTTTGTTGAAATGTTTTGTGTTCTAACGATTTTGATACAATATGAACTGTACATACAGGAGGAGCTAACTGACCTCAGATTTTTAGCATTAGTAGACTGGAGCCTAATGACAAGGTTTGAATCAAATGCTCAATCAATGCATGTAAGAACAAGAACTGGGTGGGATCCACTCACCGCAGAGTATTCTAGATTGGCATTATAATTGGCTAAGTGGTTTAATATATCTGCAGCAGGCACCATCAAAGGGGAGTTTGGCTCCTTTTCATCCTCCTCTTCCTCCAGTGGTTCCTGAAAGCTGCCACAGAGAGAACTTGGCTAAGTCCCAGTCTTGGGTGAGGGACTGGGGGTAGATTTCACTGTTCTTCCCCTTGACCCTCAATAGGATTCTAAAGAAAAGGGCTCCGTCCTCCAAGGCTCTACTCACTAACCTATAGGCCATTACAAGGGCCACGAGCTGCTGGTAGAGTTCTAGGGAGCGAACCGTGGGGCTGAAGAGACCGGGGTGGGCTTCCATGAAGGGCAGCACGATGGAGTAGTACTCGCTGCGGATGTTGGCCAAATCCTTCTCCACGGCCTCCGGTACGCCTGTGCCCTGCAGCAAGCGCCGGCGCTCCTCCTCTGGCCTGCAGGGACACCCCCCACCCAAGTTCCCCTCACCCTACTGAACTGGTGCTTGTGGGCTCTGTCCCCAGGGCAGAGTGGTTGGAGCAGACTATGGTGCAGGCGCTTCTCAACCCTCCCACAGCTCTCACCAGAACATAGGGTGCTCCAAGCGGCCCAGCTCGGGCCACAACGCAAAATAGGGTCTCCAAGGTGAGGCTGGGGCCTGCAGCTCGTGCAGCAGCGCCAGCAGCAGCGGCACCCAGCCTGACTGGCTCTGCAGCGCGCCTCGCTCTGAGAAAGACACGAGAGTGAGCGCCCCGGCGCGGCCCCACCAGCCCGTCTCAGTGTCCCCGTCCACCGGCGCGCCTACCTCGCTCCAGCAGGCCGCCGATTGAGCAGGTGTGCTGCGACAAGAGCGCAGCCCGTGGCACCGCGAACAGCAGCTCCCCGGGCTGCACGCTCTCCTGGGCCACCATGCCATAGCCGGCCACCGTGCCCTGCCGGCTTACCGCCACCTGAGCAGGAGGGGCTAGTCAGCGGCCCTGCGTCTCCGCCGCGCCGCCTCCGCCCGCCCATTCCCCTCACTCACCTTGGGATTCAGCTCCAGCCCCACCCGCCGGCACCAGCTCAGAAAGCCGGCCACCGGGTCAGCGTCACCGCCGCCCGCGGGCCCGGCCACCTGAGATAATGGAGCGTAGTGACGAGGCCCCGCCCCGGAGAGCCCGCGGGGCGGGAGGAGACGGCGGCGCGTGCGCGGGGAGGAAGGGCACTGGGTGGGGGAGGGGACGCGCGGAGAGGGACGCGGGACCCGCGGGAGGGACCGGAGGGGGCGCACGTGGGACGACCTTCGGGAGTTAGAGGAGAGGCGCCGTGGAAAAGGGTGAGCCCCGCGCCGGCCGCCCGCCACTCACCCGCGGGCGCTTCGCCTGGGTAGCCATGGTCTGAGCGCGCGCGCCCTGCCGCTCAGCGGGCCGCGCGGACACTTCCGGCGCCCCTGGCTCCGCCCCTGGGGCAGGACTCTGGCGTGCCCCGCCCGGGCGCCGGAGCCACGTGGTGCCGGTTTCGGAGTTGACATTTGCGTCAGGTGAGAGTCCTACTGACAACATCCTTGAGTCGGGTGTCTCCAGCTGCACTCGCGCGTCCGAGTGCGGGAAGGCGGGGTCTCGCGCCGCCCGGAGCCGGGTTCTGAGCCAGGTTTAACCCTCCCCTTTGGTCTGTCCCCGAGAGCTGAGGCTTCTTGGAGTGGATGTATGGGTGCAAGAATAAAATACGGCTCCCGGATCGGAAGCTGAGGGTCTAGCGGCTGGCCGGTGATGATCGCACCCATCTGGGCGGCCAGCGGCCTTCCTGATCTCGACTCCTTGTTACTGATGGTCATTGAACCGCTTGTTATTTGTTCAGTTAGAGCAGTTAGCGTGTGTTTGTGTTTTCGAGTTGCATGGCCTGGAGGGCTCCTAGATCTAGAAAAGACCTTCTTCCGCCCTCATTTGCTAGTACATCCCCGTTTTTTATCTACTGCATAGCACGTGGCGGGTTTTATTTTTATTTACTTGCTTTATTAGCTGACATAGCAGGGACTCAGTATCTATTTGTTGGGTAAATGAATAAACTGAAACAAATGGTGGTTAAACATGGGGAAGGAGCATGCTTGTTACATAAAAAAACGGTTTCAGGTGTGGGTTTTGAAGCCAAGCAACGCGGGAGTTCACCCTTCAGCTTGGTCTCTTGCTAGAGCAAACCCTTTATCCTGAAACTCAGTTTCTTCAGCTGTGAAACTGATGTTAATACCTACCCCATAGAATTAATTTAAGGATTGGTAAAATAATGTTTGTGACAAGCACTGGAAATACAGAGATGGGTGGAGACAGTTCCTGGGCCTCACCTGGCACCCTCAACCCCAGTGCAACCCAGGAAGCACCAGCAGCCTCCATCTAAATGTGTACTCCAAAGCTTCCCACGATGGGCACGGCTGCATCACACTGCGTTCCTCTTAGCTTCTTTATTAGTTTTTCGGCACAGTTAACTTTCTACATTGACAAGAATTTTTGTTTTACATTTTGTCATCTCAAAGCCTCATGACATCAGCCACCAGAATACACAAAATTAGGCTCTTCACTTTGTACAGAGGGGAAAATAATAAACTCCATTAAAAGTTCACCTTGACCAAAGAAGAGACAACCTCCGATGGAAAACCACACGCAGGAGGACCCAATATACATATATATAATGTATAGATATTTATAGCTATCTCATCTGGAAACACAGAAAAAAAAAATCCAAGATTCTCAGTACTGTCTACAGTAAGAGGGATTAATTCTACCAGCTTTCAAAAAGTCACATTCAGTATTCAAAGGAAGCACGTGAGTGAATAGAACTGGGGACAGACTAACACTCCACCAGGCTCTAGAGCAGTCTAGTAATGGCTTAAGATTATAGTAGGGGGATGATGTGTGCAGAGGAAATATGGATACAGGTGTCCCCTCAGCCTCAGAACACCCCCCACACACAACCCTCCCCCTCTACAGCCCTTCATTTTTCATTGCTCTCCCCTCTCTGTTTTGGGGTTTGCGACCCTCAATTTAGGCTCCAAGACAAATGGGTCTGGTTTTTGGGCCTGGAGATTCTACAGGGTAAGGTGGGTGGGAAGTATACGGCACAGTCTTGGGCTTTAGGTGGCAGGAGGGGTCTGGGGTGTCTGGGAAGCCTTTCTCCTCTACCTGGCCCTTGTTCATGTCAGAAACCTTCAGCCTCCACCCCAGATCCCAGCAAGCCCCAGCCCATGCCCACTCCAGCAGGCTGAGATGGGATGTGGGACTGTGGAAGCCTCACTGCCTTGGACCGGTTCTCTCCAGGTAAACTCTCTCTTCCTTAGTGATGCCTACAGGAAACACGGGCATAGCTTGCCCAGAGCTCTGCCTAGAAATAACAAGCTGCTGCTGATTGGGTTGTCTTCTGGGGAACCTAGGGGCAAAAAAGGCTCTATAGCATCTCTCAGCTGTCCCTGCCGGCTCCTAAAGACAGTCACTATGAAAGTCTTGGGGGTACACACAACACATATGGGCTATCCCAGCCTTTGCCCTCACCCCCAGTCACGTCACTGTGGAGACAGGACCGGGTGACTTCTGCCTCAGGGAGAAGTGGCTCAGAAATGGGACAGGGCCAGGAGGTGGCCGAGTGTGTGGGTTGGAAGGGACAGTCTGTGGGGTTCCTGCCCTCAGGGTTCTCCATGCTCTGTCTTCCTTGGGCAGAGAAACGCCCCCAGCCCCTGCCTGCCCGGCCCTACAGCACCAGCCAGGCCCAGAGAGCACCAGGAAAATGGCTGCCTGGTCGGAGCGCCCCCTTGTGGCTATTGTCCAGATGATTGTCACATGTGCTACAAGACAGAAACAGGTGTGCTTGGTGGAGGGTGGGGGAAGGGGCCTCCCAATACTGTCTCCTAGTTCCCACGCCAGTGCCTGAGCTGGCCCCCAGCACCCACCCGCTCAAAGCCCCCTCCCGTCTTCAAACCTGCCTGCCCAAGGGCTCATCCCACACTTGCTCTTTGACCCAGGAATGATCTTGGACCCTTCCCTGTAGCCCTGCCTGCTTGTGCCGCAGGGAGTTGGGTGGGAGGGGTCCAAGTCAGCTGAGCTACAGGCTGCGATGGGGGTGGGGAGTGAGCCCTTCCAACCACCCGGAGACTGTTCCACTGCAGCATCTATGATGGACCCCTTGACTTTTCATACAAAAGAGAAGTAACCCCATTTCCTCCCCTTTGCCCTCACAAAAATAAACTAAAGGGAAAATGAGCCGGCCGAAGGATGGCAGTGGGACCTCGATGCAAGCGGGCAGGTGGGCATCTTCAGTGGGACCAAGGGCTTCAACAGGACACCTCCATGGTGTGGTTGACTTGGCCCAGGCCCTCACTGCTCTCTGAGTGGGTGCAGGCCTGCGGGCGGCTGCCATCTACCGAGCTGGCGCTGGTGAGGGACGCGGTACGGGAGCGTGCCAGACGGGTCATGCTGGCCGAGGGCACTGTGGACAGAGACAGGACAGGGTGAGGACCAGCGGGCAGGGCTAGGCACCTGCTGGCAGGAAAAGGATAATGCAAGCAAAGCGGCCAGCAAACCATTCTTCCAACGGCACAGAGAGGCCCCTCCCAAGCCAGGGTGCCAGGGTTGGCTCTGTCTGGCCTGGGGCATGCAGTGCCAGCAACAGTGGGTGAGCCCAGAGGCTGCAGCCACTAGGGCGCTCTCTCAACAGCCGACCAGACCCCCTTGAGCTGGAACAAGGATGTGCTGGATTTCCAACTGTGCCTCCCTCAAGAGGAGGACGGGTAGGGGAGTAGGGTTGCTTCTGTGAAGGACAACAGATGATGGTGGCCTCACTACCCTAAATTCAGGGTTTCACAGGCAAGACTTGCAGGGAGAAAACCACCCTCCTGAACTCAGCTGGCCACCTGGTGGGCTCTGATGGGGCTGGGCCTGGGCTCCACCTCTGAGGCGGCTCTGGTTCCAGCCCCCAGAGCTCTGGAAGCCACGCAGCCTGCAGCAACCTAGAAGCAAGACTGCTCTACAACCCCGCCAACCGGGAGGCCAGGATCTGCGGAAGAGCAAGAATCTTTGGGGATTTTGAGTTAATAGGACACAGGAAGGTTCCAAACCACAGCAAGATGCGGCCTGGCTGCAGCGCTGCACAGAGGAAGGAGCGGGGACGGGAGGTCGGGGCCATGCATCAGGGAGGGGCTGCGGGGCTACCTGCGCCTCCACTCAGCCTTCGGTCCTTCAAGTACGCAACTAAGAGAGAAGACAGAGCCAGGGAGGCCGGGGCATCAAGACAGGCCAGAGAGGAGACAAAAGGACAGGCACAGAGAGGGCTGGGGCAGAGCCAGAGCCTCAGAGAGCCCACACCTGCCCCGCCACCCCCAGTAACAGCCCCTGGAAGGAACCATAGCATGGACTGATCTGTCCGGCCCCAGGGAGCCCTGATGGCAGGTGGGGGTACTCCTCACCCCTCTCCAGCCTAGACTGGACACAGCCTAGTGCCAGCGCCTTCACTGTCTGCCGGGCCTCAGTCTCCCCATGTGTGGAACGGGGGAGGCTCGCACATCCCTCCCCACTCTCGGGCTGCCGGGTGGTGTGTCTCCTGAGGCCCCTGCGAACATGTCCCAGCACCTGACGGGCGGTGCTCACGCAGTCATGTCACAAACGTTCAGCGCCCGTGCCAGGGCCTGGCCTTAGCGCTCCAGCTGTGCCTCCCTGCTGTGCCTCCCTGCTGGCCTGGGCCTCTCTGCCCTATTTGTCCACGGGGCTGGCGGGAATTCTATTCCTGAGTGGGCTCCCAGCCTTCCCCACAGGCCCGCCCCTCCTGTGGTCCTGAGGATACCAGCTCCAGAGGCTGAAGTCTTCAGGGGAAAAGAACACACTCAGGGAGAGGCAGTTTGCTCCCTGGCAGCGGGGGCGCTGGGCAGCAGGTAGGTGTGTGTTGGGGGAAGAGGGAGGAGGGATGAGCCAGCATGTCCTCTGCGTGTGCGTGGGTGTGCAGCCCATTGGCTCAGGGTCTGCAGATGTGCCACCCACCCCACGCTCGGCTGCCTGCGGCTCTAACACCCAGGTGGTCCCACTCGCCTTCCCTGGTCCCCAGACTCCAGGTCCACTCCCGTGTTGCCCCTGGGTACATCCACCACTTGCGGCAAAGGGCCTTCTCAGGTGTGTGGGCCCAGCTGTGACCCCTGGCCCGGCCGCGGGTGGGTATTGTGTGTGACTCACCTTCAGGCTTCCCTGGCAGGCCCCAGCCCGAGGCCCTGGATCCCCAGGACTGGAGAAGAGCCTCCGTCCCCCAGCAGCCCCAGCACTGCCATCAGAACAGTGCCCCAAAGCCTCTGCAAGGGCACAGGAGAACTGGGCACAGCGGGGGATGCTCAACTTACAACTCAGGTGGCGTCGGTGTGTGGCCCAGCATACAGGCCCAGGTAACACAGAGTGCAGATGCCACAGGCTCCTTGGCACCACCTGACACCACGTGTCAACCCCACCAGCATGAGCCCTTCCCACTGCCCCCCACCAGTCTCTGGGGCGAGTGGGTGGAGGTGTACTCACTGTAGCCCATGCCTTGTAGGAAGTATTTGAAGGCTTCGGTCAGCTTCCCTGGCTGTAGGAGGGTACGACAGGCACATGCTTTGATTGGCTGCCTGAGATGGCTGGGGATGGAGGCTTCCCCCACGCCCCACCCCCAGGCTAGGTGATATAAGGGACACAGGGCCAAGAGTCTCACCTGTGTGACCTGGGGAAGCCCCCCAGAATCTGCCATCTGCAAAGGAGAAAGTGTGGTGAGCTGAGTGATGCCCCCCACACTGGCACAGGCTCCTACCCTGGCTGGGACCCCAGGCCTCCCGAGGCTGGGGCTGTGCCAGGCAGCCCGTCCAGGGCTGGGAGGAAGGCCTCACCTTCAGGAAGGTGGTGGTGGTTGGGTCCAATTTGGAGTTGCACTCGACCTGGGGACAAGGAGCTAGCTTCAGCAACACCCCAGCCTCCATCGCTAAGGCAGGTTCTATGCCCAGCGCTGCGGAGGAGGGTGCAGGGGGCAGAGGGACAGCCAGCACCTTGGACAGGGGTGCGGCCGGCCCTCCCAGACTTTCTTGTCCCAGGGCTCCCCAAGCCCCTGGAGCTCAGTTAGCAGCCCCCTGAGAGGCCTAAGACCCTCAGACCCCACTCCCAGCTGCTGGCAGGGCAGGAATGGGGCAGGGGCTGGGCAGGCCACCCTGGCAGGACTGGTCCAGAAAGCCCCAGGGGCCTCAGCGGTCAGAGAACGAAGTGACTGGTACCGAAGGTCCACAGGAGACCCTGAGGCTGCTGCCTGGGTGCAGAGCTGGCACGGCCCACCCCCTGCTCTTCCAAGCCCTCCGTGTGGGCATGGGGAGGCCTGGCATCTCGCAGGCACACTGGGGGCTGCTCCAGGCACTCCTGGACCCCATAGCTCCAGGCAGCTCTGTACTGATGGGGCACCCCACCCCCAGGCCGCCTGCTCCAAGTTCCCACAGGAGAGGTGACACAGGTCCCCCCAAACATAATGGGTACAAGCGGTGGTGAGAGGGGGACCATGCTGTTGTGCACATGAATTATAACAAGTCAATCAAATTTTAGAGAGAAGAGAGATCTTGGGCTCTGGGGGGGCCTGAGACCCAGGTTGGGGCTGGCACTGCTGGGGAGGGAAGACGGGGCCAGCAGGCAGCCCCAGCCCCTCCCATCTGCAGGCCTCGCTTGCTCACTGGTGATGCTTGGGAAGGTGGGGAAGTGGATGAGGCAGCCACTAGGCTGGCCTGAGGCTAACCTGGGCTGGGTCAAGACCTGGCCGGGGTGGCCAGGGCCCAGCGAGCCCCCACCTCCCACCCCCGGCGGCACACAGCCCCACACTCACCACCCCGTCCTCGGCGGGTGCGTTGTCCCCGACCACCAGCATCACGGGGCACCTGCAGACACAGAGGAAAAGGGCTGTCTGGCCGGAGCAGGGGACAGAGGCCGGGGCAAGCTGGAAGGCCAGGGGCACTCACTCACCGGAGCGTCTTGGCATTGGGCACTGTTCCAGGCCGGTTAATGTCCAGGTCCCTGCGGCTGCGGGGCAGAGGCAGAGGTGGGCATCCCAGCACTGGATGAGGAGGGAGGGTCCCCAAGCCCTTCTCCCTAGATGTGGCCCTGCTCTGCATACATAGGGGCCAAGGGGTGCCCCTCATGCGTGACTTCTTTCCGGACCCCCAAATCATGCCAGGTGGGCTCTCAAATTCTGCTCTCCGCCCCGCTCAGAGCCATGTGCACCACCTGTGTCGTGGGCATTTCTGCTGCTGGCTGTCTCCTGGACCATATGGGATAGCAGGGCCTGGGTCTCTCTTATTTTCTACTGTTTTCCTAGCACTGTGCACACAGCAGGTGATTAATAAATATTTGTAGGAAAAAGAGACGGGAGGCAAGTGAGTAAGGGGCCTGGCTACCCTGCTGTGCTCCAAGCAGCACAGCTTGCAAACCACGGGCCCATCCAGCTTCCTCCCTGTTTTACAGATGTCATTGCCAAGGCTCGGCTGTTGGGGTTAGGGATGTCGCTAACCTCCCCCTGCGCTCCCAGCCCGCAGTGCACCAGGGGAGGAGGAGAAGTGGAAGAGCCCAAGGACCAGGGTCCAAAGCCCTGTTCCCGCTCAGTCCCTCTCAGGGATGTGACCCTGGGCAGGAAGTGACCCCTCCAAGGCTCAGTAACCTGCTCATCTACAAGCTGGGGCGCCTGTTGCCTGCCCTGCCTCCTCCTGTGGGCGGTCGTGTGAGAGGATCCCCACCGGGGCAGCGCTGGCAGTGCCCGCCCACACCTGTTGTACATGTTCCAGAAGAGCTGCAGGTTGGCCTGGTTCACCACGTTCCCAATCTGCTGCCGGTAGCTCTGCACCAGCTCCGTGTTGTTCACCAGCTCCTCCTGGCCCAGGGGACGGTGGGCGCGTGGAGGGGAGCGGGAGACAGAGGGATGCAGGCTCAGAGTGGGCCTCCAGATGTCCCCACCAGAGCAGCCCTTGCCCAGCTCCGAGCAGGGCAGGGCTGGGAGGGTGGGAGAGTGCGGAGGGCGGGGCCTCCCACCCCCCTCTGTCCTTCAGATGCTGCAGGAAAACGGAGGACAACCCAGTAGGGAGACAGGATATGTGACCTGCCTGCCTCCCCCTGGTGGGGTAGGAGGGGCAGAAGCCCAGGGTGCCCTGAGAGTGGGTGGAGCTAGGCCTTTCAGCGGCGGCTGCCCAGGCTCTGAGCCGTCCCTGGCCCTGAGTCCCCTGCTCCGGAGAAGGGCCCGGGTCGCAGAAGCCCCAGCCCCTTACCTGGCTGAAGAGGTGGGAGAGCACCGTGTCGGGTAAAGTGCTAGTCAGGCCGGAGAGCTGCAGGCCATGGGGAAGCCAGCGTGAGTGCCGCCCCTTAGCGGCCCCAGCCCACCCCAGGTGCACCCCCGCTCACCTTTGTGGCAGCCCAGTCGATCCAGCCCTTGCCATTGGGGTCAATGTTCATCAGCACCAGCCCCTCCACCAGGTCAGGGAAGATGAGCTGCCGTGAGAGGGGACACAGGGCTGGGCAAGGCTGGAGGGTGGGGTGCAGGGAGCCCCAGTCTTCCTACTTAGAAGACGGGCTGTAAAACTCCGGCCCTGCCTGTCTCACGAAGGTGGAAGCGCTGATGAACCACCTGGCTACAGCTAGGACTGCACTGCCACTTCCACATGCCTCTGCTTGTGCCTCCCCACACCCCAAACTTTTAACTACCCTTGGATTTATTTAGAATCTGTATCACTGCTTTCCATCCGTTTTAATATATTTTTGAAGATAGTGCAGTTACAAAACTGAGGATTAAACATCTTAAAATCTTAAACATGTTATTTCTTTGCTTTTAAAGAAAACGAAGCCCTCATGGTATAAATTAAGAAATGGACCTTTTCAAAGGCTGTTTTGTGTTAGACATCGTAAAAAAGATCTGCATTTTCTGTTCAACTGTTTGTCCATGTCTAGAGAAAAATGGCAGCATGCACACAGTACTGTAGCCACGCAAGTGTGTCCGGGGTAGAACAGTCTGCAGGGGAAGTGGTTAAGTGCTGAAATTGAAACAGGACTTGAAAATTCTTGGTTGTTTCTTTTGAAGAAATAAATATTTTGAATCCTAAAAAATTAGGATTTTTGTTTGTAAAGATGAAAAGCTGTGGACTCTTATGTACCCAACATGATGTTTTTGAAATGTGACTTCTTTAAACCTCACAACCTTAACGTAAGTGTAATTTTTTGTTAAAAAATTATTCATTTTCTTGCTGCATACTTCCAAATAAAAAAAAAATATTCACTTAGAAAAAATTGTTTTAGGCCGGGCGCGGTGGCTCACGCCTGTAATCCTAGCACTCTGGGAGGCCGAGGCGGGTGGATTGCTCAAGGTCAGGAGTTCGAAACCAGCCTGAGCAAGAGCGAGACCCCATCTCTACTAATAATAGAAAGAAATTAATT
>CAUYRT010063677.1:0-89728 GCA_963574885.1 Lepilemur ruficaudatus | reverse complement strand
ATATTTTCTCCAGTTATGTAGGTTTTCTATTGATTCTGTTAATTATTTCTTTTGCTGTGCAGAGCTGTTTAGTTTAAGTCCCATTTGTTTATTTTTGTTTTCGTTATATTTGCTTTTGGGGTCTTAGTCATAAATTCTTTGTCTAGGCCAATGTCCGTAAGAGTTTCTTCTAGGTTTTCTTTAAGAATTTTTATGGCTTCAACCTTTACATTTAAGTCTTCAATCCATCTTGAGTTGATTTTTGTACATGGTGAGAGACAGGGAACATGTTTCATTATTCTGCATGTGGCTATCCAATTACCCCAGAACCATTTATTGAACAGGGTATCCTTTCCCCAGTGTACATTCTTGTCTGCTTTTTCAAAAAACAGTTAGTTGTAGGCATATGGCTTTATTTTGGGGGGCTCTATTCTGTTCTGTTGGTCTATGTGTCCACTTTTATGCCAGTACCATGATATTTTGGTTACTATAGCCTTGTAGTATAATATGAAGTCAGGTAATATGATGTCTCCAGATTGGTTCTGTTTGCTTAGGGTTGCGTTGGCTATTCAGGCTCTTTTTTGGTTCCATACGAATTTTAGGATATTTTATTCTAATTCTGTAATATATATAAAAAAAGGACACTGGTCATTAAATATGAAATGTCCTATTCTGAATCAAAAGTGTAGTTCATTATACCTCAAACAACAAGCAGTACAATTAATCAAAGTATGCACCTAAATTATCAACATAGTTTTGCCATCTTAACGGCAGCTTTATGCCAGCAGCTAAGAAGCCTGGAGAGTGAGTGACAATGAAATCACTAAAGACATTTTCCACAACTTGTTGAGAACTGAATATTTTCCCTTGCAAGAAGTGGTCCAACGCCCGGAAGAAGTGGTAGTCAGTTGGTGCAAGGTCTGGTGAATACGGTGAATGAAAATCAGTTTCCAAGTCCGGTTTCTGTAGTGTGAGCAGCGCTGTTTGTGCAACATGTGGCCGAGCCTTGTCTTGCAAGAGGATTGGACTGTCTCTATTGACCAATCTCAGCTGCTTCATCGCAAGCATCCTCATCATTGCATCCAATTGGTTACAGCACACCCAATGTAATCGATCAACCAGGTTTCATCAGCAACCAGCGACCATCAGTCCAGCGACCAGCACTGGACCACCAGACACCATTAGCTTTTTGTAATGAACGTTCAACTTTGGATTGTGTTTTGGCACTTCATCTTTATCTAACTATTGTGCTGAACGCTTGTGATTATAAAAAAGAATCCATTTTTCATCACACATAACAATAGGGTATAGAAATGGTTCATTGTTATGTCCTGACAGCAAAGAAAGGTAAGCTTTGAGATTATTTTTCTTCTGACGCTTGTTTACTTCATGAGGAACCCATTTATTCAACTTCTTTACCTTGTCCATTTGTTTCAAATGGTCCAATATTGTTGAAATAGTAATGTCAAACCTTGTTGCTAATTCACGCATAAGGTTGAGATGGATTTGCTTCCACTACATCTTACAGGTCATCAATATCCACTTTGGTCTCAGGTTGCCCACACAGCTCATTATCAAGATTAAAATCACCAGAATGGAACTTCTCAAACTATAGACATATTGTGTGTTTATTAGCCACATCCTTCACAAACACTTGGTTGGTATTTCCAGCTGTCTACATACACTGCATTTGTTTCACAATGGAACTCGTATTTGAAAATATCTCAAATTTTTGACTTATCCATGGTTTCACAAAAATTGCTCTAACAAAATGTAAAAGATAATCACAAGTCTAAATATGCATTTGAAAGAATGAGGATGTACCTTCACAATACACATAAAACAAGAGGTGTCAAAGTGAAATGTCAGAGATATCAATAGTCAAACTTAGTACTTAAGGAAATTGGACATTTCATACTTAATCACCTAATTTTTTTTTTTTATAAGAATTGCATTGAATCTGTAGATTGCTTTGGGCAGTATGCTCATTTTAACAATATTGATTCTTCCAATTCATGAGCATGGGATGTTTTTCTATTTGTTTGTGCCATCTATGATTTCTTTCATTAGTGTTTTGTAGGTTTCCTTGCAGAGATCTTTCACTTCCTTGGTTAAATATATTCCTAGGTAATTTATTTTATTTTTTGCAGCTATTGTAAATAGGATGAATTCTTGGCTTGGCTTTTTTTTTTTTTTGAGACAGAGTCTCACTCTGTTGCCCGGGCTAGAGTGTCATGGTGCCAGCCAAGCTCACAGCAACCTCAAACTCCTGGGCTCAAGCGATCCTTCTGCCTCCGCCTCCCAAGTAGCTGGGACTACAGGCATGCGCCACCATGCCCAGCTATTTTTTTTCTATATATTTTTAGTTGTCCAGTTAATTTCTTTCTATTTTTAGTAGAGACGGGGTCTCACCCTTGTTCAGGCTGGTTTTGAACTCCCGACCTTGAGCAATACGCCCGCCTCGGCCTCCCAAAGTGCTAGGATTACAGGCGTGAGCCACTGCGCCCAGCCTGGCTTGGCTGTTTATTGGCATATATTCTACTGATTTATGTACATTGATATTATAAGTTGAGACTTTACTGAATTCATTTATCATATCTAGGAATCTTTTGGAGGAGTCTTTAGGGTTTTCTAGGTATAATAGCATATCATCAGCACACAGGGATCATTTAACTTCCTCTTTTCCAATTTGGTTGCCCTTTATTTCTTTCCCTTGCCTGATTGCTCTGGCTAGTATTTCTAGTACTATGTTGAATAGACGTGGTGAAAACAGGGATCCTTGTTTTGTTTCGGTTTGTGGGGGGAATGCTTTCAACTTTTCCTTGTTCAGTTGTAATGTTGGTAATGGGTTTGTCATATATGGCTTTAATTGTTTTGAGGTGTTCCTTCTATGCCTAGTTCATGGAGGGTTTTAGTGTAAAGGGATACTGGATTTTATTCAGCTTTTCCTGCATCTTTTGAGATGATCATATGGTTTTTGTTTTTATTAATAATTCTGTTTAGGTAGTGAATCATATTTGTAGACTTGCATATGTTAAACCATCCTAGCATCCCTGGGATGAAACTCAAGTTGATTGTGGTGATTTGGTTTGCTAATATTTTGTTGAGGATTTTTGCACATATATTCATCACGGATATTGGTCTATAGTTTTCTTTTCTTGCTGCATACTTTCCAGGCTTTGGTATCAGGGTAATATTGGCTTTTAGAATGAATTAGGGAGGTATTCCCTCCTTCTTGATCTTTTGGAAAAGTTTCAGTAGAATCGGTACCAGTTCTTCTTTGAACATCTGACAGAATTCAGCTGTGAACTCATCTGGTCCTGGGCTTTTTTTTTTTGTTAGGTGATTTTTTTGTTACTGTTTCAATCTCACTATCCACTACTGGTCTGTTCAAGATACGTATTTCTTCCTGATTCAAGCTTGGGAGGTTATGTTTCCAGGAATTCATCCATTTCCTCCAGGTTTTCTAGTTTGTGGATGAAAACATGTTCACAGTAGTTTTAGATGGTCTTTTGCATTTTTGTAGTATCAGTTATAATGTCTCCTTTTTTGTTTCTGATTGAGCTTATTTGAATTTTCTTTTTTCTTGGTTAATCTAGCTAGTGGTCTATCAATTTTATCTTTTCAAAGAACCAACTTTTCAGTTTGTTGATCTTTTGCTTTTTTTAATGGTCTCAATTTTGATCTATTAGTTCTGCTCTGATCATTGTTATTGCTTTTCTTCTGCTAGCTTTGGGTTTGGTTTGTTCTTGTTTTTCCAGCTCCTTGAGGTGCAATATTTGGTTGTTATTTCGTGATCTTTCAATCTTCAAAATAGGCATTTAACTCTATAAACTTCCCTCTTAGCACTGATTTTGCTATGTCTCAGAGGTTTTGATAAATTGTGTCATTAATTTCATTAATTTCAAATATTTTTAATTTCCATCTTGATTTAATCATTTGCCCGAAGATCATTCAGGAGCAGATTAATTTCCATGTATCTGTATAGTTTTGAGTGTTCCCCTTAAAACTGATTTTTAGTTCTATTCCACTGTATTCTGAGAAGATACCTGTTAGATTTCAATTTTTTAAAATTTATTGAGACTTGTTTTGTGGCCTAACATATGGTTTATCTTGGAAAATGTTCCATGCACTGATGAGAAGAATGTATATCTGCAATTATTGAATAGAACATTCTGCAAATGTCTGTTAGGTCCATTTGTTGTAGAGTCCAGTTTAAGTTCTTTGTTGATTTTCTGCCTTGATGATCTGTCCAGTACTGTCAATGTTTAAGTCCCCCACTATTACTGTATTCTCTTTTCTTAGGTCTAGTAGTATTTGTTTTATGAAACTGGATGCTCCAGTGTTGGATGCATATATATTTAAGATTTTTATATCTTCTTATTGAACTGATCTCTTTATCATTATATAAGGACCTTCTTTGTCTTTTTTTTTTTAATGTTGTTGATTTAAAGTCTTCCTTTTTTTAAAATTTGATATCGGTATAGCTATCCTGTTTACTTTTGATTTCCAATTGTGTGGAATATTTTTTGACATCTTTATCTTAAGTCTACAGAAATCTTTACCAGTTAACTGATTGTCTCAAATGTAGCAGATATTTAGATTTTTTTATTCTTTCCATCAATCTATATCTTTTAAGTGAGGCATTTAGCTTGTTTACATGCAAAGTTAATATGTGAGGTTCTGTTCCTGTCATAATGTTAATTTTTACCTACCTTCTTTGTATTCTCAATTGTGAAATTGTTTTTATAGGACCTGTGAGTTTTAAAGTTTCATGGGTTTTTATGATGGCAAGCATTGACCTTTCGTTTCCATGAAAGAATTCCCTTGAGTATTCCTTATAGGTCCAGTCTAGTGGTGACAAATTCCCTTAGCATCTGCTTATCTGGGAAAGACTTTATTTCCTTGGTTATAGGAACTCATAGCCTTTTTATGGTGGCTTTCTGAAATGCTGATGGTAGTAGAGATGTACTGGGCATGTGAGCAGCCTCACTACCTTCTACAGGACTGCAATTGTGGAGGTCTTAGGAAACTTATCTCTTTCTCTAGCACTATGCCCTTCTGACAGCAGTATTACATTGGGTAGTGCATTTCAACCTTTAGGGCCAATAGGTGGCACTTACAGGTAAGAGCCAGATGCCACAGAAGCCAGTGGGTATGTGTCTGAACTTTGTTTACTGGGTATTTACTCTCTTTTGTCTCAGGAGATGGACTTGTCCGTGAAATACCTGGTGTCCTGAGTTCCCTGGTCAGCCCCAGATGGAGGGACAAAGCTGTGTGGGGCTGGAACACGAAGCTTGTTCATATATACCCCAAAGATGAGGACAGGCTCCAGCCCTGACTTGGGTGATGGATAGGTGAGGGGACTGGGACTCCTGGTAAATTGCACTGAGGTTTCCATGGTGGTGGTGGGACGCTGCACCAGCTTCACATCTTGGGCTGGCAGGAACACAGTCTGCTTTTCTATCATGACCTTGTCCCAGGGCTCGTGACTCTCAGTTCAGTCAGACACGGTCATCTATCTCCAGGCACCAATGTTGCTGAGAGTGGCAAAAAATGCCTCCCTCTTTCCGCCAAATGGTTTTGAGGCAGAACCTCTTTCCTCAACCCTCAAAAGACAGCTTTGTGGCTCGCCTGTTCTCTGTGGAGAACACTGCTGTTCTGTGTAGCGAGGGAGAGCCCTGCCTTTTGGTGCATCCAGGTGAGTATAAGCTGTGGTGTTGATAGCAATTTGGCTTGGCGTCAAATCCCTGGAGAGTGTTCAGGTGCCAGCAGTGATGGACTAGGTTAGGTAATCCCCAATCCCCAAGCCCCTAGACAGTGTGCTCAAGTCCTGTGGGGACCAGACCAGGACTGAGCTGGTAAACTTGTCCTCAGGACCCCTGTGATAGGGAGAGGCAGGGTGATCCCTTGGTCACTGGTAGAATGTTCAAGTGGGGGCAGGGTGTGCTACAGGCCTGACACCAGCGAGGGTGGGTCCCTCTCAGGAGGATTAGTGGGTGGCAGTACAGAGCATGTAGGATATAGATCTCTAGAGAATGGCTCCTAGAATGGTGCTACCAGGCTGCAGCCGGAATGCCCAGACAGGGACAGGTTGGTGGTGCCTCAGGCCTACTACCAGGGAGGGTGGGCTGCTCTCAGCGGAGGCAGGCCACTGTGGGGTGCATGCTCTGCTTGTACCTTTTTCCCTAAGCAGCAGTAGTGCTTTCTGTCCTTGTGGCGCACAAAAACACCTGGATTCCCAGCTCCCTCCTGGCCTGGTGGTGGTAGTGATGGGGCTCAAACTGCTGGGGCTGGGCTCCCAGAAGGCTGGGTTCCCAGAATGGCTGTGGGAAGGGCAGTTGTTCCACGAACTTGCCACCAAAGAGGACAGCTTCCTCTCATTAAAGGCAAACTGCTATGGGGCTTGCATCTGCCTCCCTCAGCAGTAGCAGCGGTATCTGTCCTAGGGGCATATGAAACTGTGGCAGCAATGGTGGAGGCCCCTGAGCAGGACAGGGACCTCTAGGATCTGGGCTGTCTGAATAACGCAGGGCTCAAAAGCCTGTGTGGCTGCATGTGAATTTGAGCAATGCTACTGTGCACTCTCTAAGCAGCATCTTGCATTACTCTGGGGACCCCCAGAGAGGGTCTAAGGGCTCCCTATAGCTAGGATTTTAAAAGTCCCTGGCAGGAGTGTGGAACCCAGGGATCTGTCACTCATGCTTTCCCCTACATCGGGGAGCTTCTCCTATTTTTCCTTCTATCCTGGCTGAGCAGAGTGTGTCACTTCCCATTCCTCTGCTTTCCCAATTCCTGTCACTTCCCTGTTGAATTCCAGTGTTCTCTCTTAGACTATCTATTTGAAATGTGAATATCCACTCACTAATTTTGATTCCTCTCTGTGGGAGAGGTGCACATTAGTTTTATCTAGTTGTATCCAGCCATCTTGAACTGAAGCCCCTATACTGTTTTTTTTTGCACATTTAACTTAAATATTCAAAAAGAAAACAAGATATAAAGCTTCCTTACTTTGTCAGCAAAATGTTGGATGATGAAAGCTTTGTTTGATAGACGAGGCTTTTCAAAGAGAGCACATTTGTTCAAATGTGTGTTGTACAATTTTTGGGCCCAAGTGTCATCTGTACCCTTAGGCATCTACATTCAGGGAAGAAAGAAAGAAAGAAAACAAGGTGAATACTGAAAGTCTTCTAATGTATCAGCTGCAAAGGGACCATTTTTTTGGAATCACCTAAGAACATTTATATTCAATTTAGGAACTCATTCTTCCCAAATTTCTTTCTTACAAGCCAAAAACCAATTACTACTTAAGAGTATGACTGAAACTATTTCATGGTGATTCAGTCCAATCACTGAGCAACTCAATATCCCTATTCCAAGAATCATCAAATAAATATTTGATCTGCTTTTAAAACAACAAAAATCTCACACGGTAAAATAAAATACCATGGCTATTGTGTATGTTCTTAAAATTCTCTTAAATAAAGGTAATATTTATACATAGTGAAATATTTATATAATTCAGAAAGGTATAAAATAGAGAGTGGTTTCCTCTTGCCATTTCCTCCAACTTCATTATGTCTTCCTGTCTTTTAAGGCATGCACATGAATGGGATCACACTATGCACTCCTAGCATTTTTTTCTCCTTCTTAATAATAGCATTCTCTTATTTATGACTGTAAGGTTGTTAATGACTTTTTATTATGACAACTGTCACAGCTTTCTTCTTACATGTATATATATATGTACACCTTGGATACTTTTCCAAGTACACTCATAGGCTGAACTCTCAGCATTTCCACTCCTGGGCGAAAAGGTGTATGTATTTACAGTTATGATAAATGGTGTCAAATTTCCTATAAAATATATTGTAGGAATTCATGCCCTTCATCAAGGGTATGTGTGCAACATACATTTAGTATTGCAAATGAAAGGTGTCAAGTTTAAACTCACCTATTTGTTTGTTTTGAGACAAGGTCCCACTCTATTGCCCAGGATCGAGTGCAGTGGAGCACCATCATGGCTCATTGCAACCTTGAATTCCTGGGCTCAAGCAATCTCTTGCTTTAGCCTCCTAAGTAGCTGGGATTACAGGTGAGCACCACCATATCCCATGAATATTTTTTTTTTTATTTCTAAAAAATATTTTGTAGAGATAAGGTCTCAATATGTTTCCCAGGCTAGTCTCACACTCCTGGTCTCAAGTGATCCTACTGCCTCAGTCTCCCAAAATGCAGTGATTATAGGCATGAGCCACCATGCTCAGCCTTAAAATCGTCTATTTGATGGGCAATAAGCAGTATGCCATTTTTGCTTTGCTTTGTATTTTTTAAATCTCAAGTGAGGCTGAGCACCTTTGCATTACATGCATCCTTAATGTGGTAGAATGTCTAGATGCTTAGGAGGATCAACCTGTGGTAAGTTGAAACTTATTGCATATAAACTAAAAGGAAATTAAGAAAAAGGATAAGTTTTCCTAAGATCACTCAAGTTAGTGGTAAAGCTGGGGATTCAATATTTTCCCAGCATGCTGCATCTTCAAATATTAAAGCATCCTTATCATATGTCAGTAATAAAAAACAACTATTAATCGAAATAGTTTTTTGCTCAATTTCTTGCATGTCTTTAAATCTATCACTGAACAAAAAGCACTACATATAAGCAAATTAATAACAAATGTGGCTAAAATTGGTAGTAACTGTATCTAATGTCAAATTTTCACAGATTTTTAGAATCAGCTGAAAAGCGAAGGGAAATTCTCCTAGTTTCACTTGTAATTAGAATGCCTAGAGTCTAGCATCCCTTCAGAATGAAAGTTAGTGTGACCCACCCACCCCATTGTTACCACAATGGCATCTCATGATATAGTAATGAATTTCTGCTTGATTCAACTTATCTGCTGATCTTGATACATCTGTTTTGATAGACTGCATACCCCAGAAAATTATATTTACCTTGCATTCCTCATCCAGCAAATCTAGAATGCCCAGTTTAGATTCTATAAGATTAATACAAGGCTGATTATCATAAAAATCTATGAGTGTCCATGGAATTTGTTCCTTCATATATTCTTCTTGTTCTAATTTGAAGACATGCTGAAATGAAAAAGAAAGAAAGCAATCATTACTTGATCATTATAATAAAGAATATAGTCAAAAAGCAATATTTATAAGAAATCCTAAGATGATACCAACATAATTTGAGATAGTTCATGGCTTCCAGCAACAATGACCTCCTGGGAGAAGCATGATTAAATGCAAATAAAAGCCACAGACAGTAAAACCTCAGCTATACAGGATTCTTGGTGAACAAGTAAATCTAGGTAGGTAATGTTTTAAATAGCTGATAAATGGGCCAGGCATGGTGGCTTAGGCGTGTAATCCCAGCACTTTGGGAGCCCAAGGTGGGAGGATCACTTGAGGCCAGGAGTTTGAGACCAGCCTGGGTAACATGGCAAGACTCTGTCTCTACAAAACATTTAAAAATTAGCCAGGCATGGTGGTGCATGCCTGTAGTCCCAGCTATACTCAAGAGCCTGAGGTAGGAGGATTGCTTAAGCCCAGGAGTTTGAGGCTGTAGTGAGCTATGATAGTGACACTGTACTACAGCCTGGGCGATAGAGTGGGATCCCATTTCAAAATTTGATCATGGTTGGTCTTTTGTGTCTGCCTTGATTATTCTCTATAGTCAGGGAATCTATGACTCGCATTTCTGGATTCCACATCCAATTCTGCAAGCAGCTGCAACCACTACCAGTCCATTGCTATTTCTGCTAAAGGCTTCAGCCACCATCCTCATCATTGCTTCTCATCTCTATTCACTCATTTAAGCAAAAATATGTATCGACTATATACTATGAGCCAGTCACTGCACATGGTCAACAACATGGATGTGGACACACTCCTCACAGAGTTTGGAGATGAGAGGGAGAAGCAGACAGAAATAAATAATTACAAGCTATAATAATATTATAAAGGAAATTAATGTGAGTTATGAGAATAAGAGTCCTCATCTAGTTTGGATATAGGCTGGTCAGGGTTGGCTTCCCTGGGGAAGGCTGTGTGACCTGAGCTCTGAAGACGAATGGGAGCCAAACTAGCCCAAATGGGAAGGGCAATCCAACCGCTGCCCAGCTCCTGCTTCAAGGCACTGCCCAGCCAGTGTGGCTGACGCGACTTCTAGTCTCTACAGATGCTAATGACCACACTTTCCTTTACTTGTCTCCTTTGTCTCCTTTGGTTCTCTTACACATATTACTGTTTTTCTAGGAAGACTAATCTTTTGTGGCTATAACCAGACAACCCACATAGGACCCCATGCCCCATGAAACTTATGTGCTACCAGATTTCTGATGCATACTCTCCTCATGCACCTGCAACTTTCCCACTTTATACTATACTTACTGTAATATCACTCTTGGCTTATTTGCAGTGTTTACAGTCTAACCTGCTATAATGTGCTTTAGTAGAAAAAGGTCATCCATATGAATATTTATGTCATGCTTGTTAGACAGGAAATTTCTTCTGTTCTTTTGATTAATGAAAAGGCAAATAGGGCACCACATGTCAGCAGGATGCCCTGACTGATGGTACCAATATCTTCCAAAAACAATAAGCTCTGTCATTTTTTTTTTTTTTTTTTTTTAGACACAGTCTCACTCTTTTGCCCGGGCTGTAGATTGCCGTGGCAACAGCCTAGCTCACAGCACCCTCAAACTCCTTGGCTCAAGCGATCCTTCTGCCTCAGCCTCCCGGCTAATTTTTTCTATATATATTTTTAGTTGGCCAATTGATTTCTTTCTATTTATAGTAGAGACGGGGTCTCACTCTTGCTCAGGCTGGTTTCAAACTTCTGAGCTTGAGCAATCCTCCTGCCTCGGCCTCCCAGAGTGCTAGGATTACAGGCGTGAGCCACCACGCCCAGCCTCTACCTCCTTCTAAAGGTGGCTACTTTGCACTTGCAAGAAACTGCATGTGCCTCAGGAGGATCTCTGAGCTCTCCTTCCCTGCCCCCAGCTTTGTCCATACTACCCCTTAGCTCTAGGTGAAGGTCCTTAGGGAAGAGCTGGGAATTAGGCAAAGACTTGTGTTGTGGCTGAGTTCCTTGGGATTTTCAGCTGGCGTGTTATCTCACACGCAGCTATTAAAAGTTTATTAAAAATTGGGTAGTTTCTCCTTATCTCCATTATGACAATTCCTTTTTACTGCTGCTGTTCTGGCAGAGGCGGGAAAAGCTATAGACCTCTCTTTGCCTATGAAGAACTCATTTTCTAGAGTTCAGTTCATTTAAGTTTCTTTGGATTCTCACCTCTCTGGTGTGTTTTTTAAAATGTGACTTTGCGATTTATTTGGATTATTTTCGTTGTTAGAGTAAAAGTGAGATGTCTTTCTCCACTCGTGGAGACTGACCTGTTCCTCTCTGGACATATTAAGAAAAAAAAAAGAAAGAAAGAAAGAGTAAAATGAGTCTTGTGCAACTTTCCACACCCAAACTGGCAGCAGACCCCTCCACTGATTTTTTTTTTTTAATTTACAGGGTTTTCCTTTTGTGTCCAATTTACATACAATGAAAGGTACAAATCTTAAACTATGCATTTCCTGAATTTTGGCAAATATATACAAGCTGTGTAACCCAAATCCCTATCTAGCATATTACTATCACCCCAGAATGTTTTCTCCTGTTTCTTCTCAGTAAGTCACCACACACCCCTCCCAGAGATATCTACTGTTTTGGTTTTTCCTTTTTCTTTGTTTTTTTTTTTTGTGTGTGTGTGTGTGTGTGAGACAGAGTCTCACTCTGTTGCCCAGGCTAGAGTGCCGTGGAGTCAGCCTGGCTCACAGCAACCTCAAACTCCTGGGCTCAAGTGATCCTTCTGCCTCAATCACCTGAGTAGCTAGGACTATGGGCACGCACCACCATGCCTGGCTAATTTTTTCTATATATTTTTAGTTGGCCAATTAATTTTTTTCTGCTTTTAATAGAGACAGGGTCTTGCTCTTGCTCAGGCTGGTATCGAACTCCTGACCTTGAGCGATCCTCCTGCCTTGGCCTCCCAGAGTGCTAGGATTACAGGTGTGAGCCACCATGCCAGGCCTTTTTCTTTCTATTTTTAGTAGAGACGGGGTCTTACACTTGCTAGGCCGGTCTCAAACTCCCCACCTCAAGCGATCCTCCTGCCTCAGCCTCCCAGAGTGCTAGGATTACAGGCGTGAGCCACCATGCCAGCCTTGTTTTGATTTTTTCATTATAGTTTTGCCTGTTCTAGAACTTCATATAATGGAATTTATAGCATGTGTAGTTGATTCTTGTCATTAGTGGTAGTCAGATTTTATAAAGTTGCTGCAAACACTGAATTAGCAAATATTGAATCATTGCTCTTAGAGGAAATATAGGGTTAGGTTCCTATGAGCCTCTGGTTACTTTTTTGTTGATTTGTCAGTACATAACCTTGTTTTATGTGTGTTTGTTTAGAGACACCTTATTTAATATAGTGTTGATTCATTATCATTGGACTCAGGGATCACAGCACTATTGCTCATGCCTGAACAAAGTGTATCCAACACAGATACTTTCTGTGTAAGATACATCACAGCTTTTTTGTGCTTAGGAACACTAGGCAGCACTGTAGCACTCATGTCACTTGAAGGCCATTTTAACACATCGACTGCCACACCAGAAAAAAATTTTTCTCCCTGGGGCCACTGTGTTTTATTAAAACAAAACAATCCTTTCTAATTTATCATTTTTAATTGTTTTTTGTACATGAGTTATATGCAGTGCAATCCATGTTTTTAGAATTAAATCGACAATATTAATTGTAACAATAAGAACATCAACAAGTAAGGGTTTTGCCTCACAAGGCCCCAGGCTCAAAACTAGCCTGAGTTAAATACAACTCACATGACAGTCAGTGTGTTAAACAGCAAAATCACTGACAAAAAGCACAAATATATGAAAAGTATGGCACTAAATAGACTGCTATAAAGATACTGTTTACAGTATTAAAGGCAGAGAATTGCTTTATTGCACCTCAGTGTGGTTCAGACTTTTTGGCTCTTTGCACGTACACATGTGAACAAAAGCACCAGGAGTATTGATTTTGGGGGTTACAAATTTTAGCCAGTAAGTGAATTTGCAAGTATAAAATCTGTGAATATTGAGGAAGGACTATATTCTCTTGTGAAAGGCTTCTTTTACTCAGCATAATGTTTTTGAGATT
Organism: Lepilemur ruficaudatus; assembly: GCA_963574885.1. NCBI lineage: Eukaryota > Metazoa > Chordata > Mammalia > Primates > Lepilemuridae > Lepilemur > Lepilemur ruficaudatus. The sequence continues at coordinate 76,529 of CAUYRT010063677.1, read as the reverse complement.
CAGCCATATTGTTGCAGATATTTAGTTTATTTTTATTTTACATTGTATAAATATATCACAATTTGTTTATTCATTCTCTTATTGATGGACATGTGAGGGCTGTTTTATGTTTTTGGCTATTATGAATAAAGCAGCTATGAACATTCTTGCATAAGTCTTTTTGTGGACATATGCTTTCATTTCTTTTGGGTAAATACCTAAAAGTAGAATTGCTGAGTCATAGGGTGTTTCTATGTTTAATTTTTTTTTTTTTTTTTTTTTTGAGACAGAGTCTCATTCTGTTGCCTGGGCTAGAGTGAGTGCCGTGGCGTCAGCCTAGGTCACAGCAACCTCAAACTCCTGGGCTCAAGCAATCCTCCTGCCTCAGCCTCCCGAGTAGCTGGGACTACTATAGTAGTCCCACCATGCCCGGCTAATTTTTTCTATGTATATCTTTAGTTGGCCAATTAATTTCTTTCTATTTATAGTAGAGACGGGGGTCTCACTCTTGCTCAGGCTGGTCTCGAACTCCTGACCTTGAGCTATCCGCCCGCCTCAGCCTCCCAGAGTGGATTACAGGCGTGAGCCACGGCGCCCGGCCTCTGTGTTTAATTTTACAAGAAACTCTCAGACCATTTTTTAAAGTGATTGTACCATTTTCCACACCCACCAACAAAACTAAAATGTTCCAATTGCTCCATTTTCTCACCCACATTTGGTGTTACCAATCTTTTTTATTTTAGACATTTTGATGGGTGTATAATGGTAAGTCATTGTATTAATAGTTTTGTGTTTCTCTAGTGGCTAGTGGTATTGAGCTTTCTCTTGTGCTTGTTTGGCATTCACATATCTTTTGTGCAGTGTTTTGTTTTGTTTTGTTTCCGCTGTTCAGAACACCTTAGAATTGTGCAGTGTTTCTCATAGTTTTGCCAATCTTAAAAATTGAACTGTTTGGTCCCTAATTATTGAATTATAGGTGTTTTAAAATATATATCCTAGATACCAGTCATTTGTCAGATATATAATTTTATATATATTTTCTTCCAGTGTGTGGCTTGCTTTTCATTTCCTTAGTGATTTTTTTTTAATGGGGTCTTATGGTGAGGACTGGAAAACCTGTTAGACAAATTCTAGAAGAGCTGTAACACTTAGTGACTTAGTGGTGATTTTTGATGACCATAATGTTAAAGTTTGATGAAATGTTTTTTATCTAATTTTTCTTTTATGTTTGTCTTCTATTACCTGTGTAGGAAGCCTTTACCTACTAACAAGCTACAAAGGTGTTCTCCTATGCTGTACTCTAAAGGCTTATGGGTTTAGATTTTTTTTTGTTTTTTTGTTTTTTGCTTTTTTTTAGAGACAAGATCTCACTCTGTCACCTAGGCAGTGCAGTGGTACAGTCATAGCTCATTGTATTTTTTTCTGTAGAGATGGAGTCTCGCTATGTTGCTCAGGCCTCAAATGATCCTCCTGCTTTGGTCTCCCAAAGTGCTGTGATTACAGTCATGAGCCAATGCATCCAGCCTGTTTTGGATTTTTAATTGAAAATCAGAAGACTGTATAAGTGCCTCTACTGAATTTTTTATTTTAACCCTTTTACTTTTCATTTCTTTTAAGTCCTATTTTTTTCACATCCACTCTTATTTTCACAGTTTCTTATTCCCAGTAAAGTTTGTCTTTAGTTTTGTTTACATATAGTAAGCAGAGTTGTTTTTATAATGTCAGATGATTCCAATAACTAAATCATGACTCTTTTTTTTTGGTTTGATATTCCTATTTCTGCTGTTTCCTTTTGTGTTTAGTTGCTTTTGACTGTGAATTGCTCATTATAGTTTCCTTATAAAATCATCTGTGGAAATTCTTTGAGTCTTGGAATAAAGGCACATATTTTCCAGAAAGCATTTGACTTTGGTTCTGCCTTAGATCACCTTATACTACAGTCTGATGTTTGCAACACCTAGGCTTGTGAAAAAGTCAAGTTTGTGCTTATGCCTTTCAGAAACAATTTCCAACTCCCCTGCTCCACCCAGCCAGGCAACTTTCCTTGTAAATCCCAGGGTAGTAAGAGAGGGGGCAGCTTTATTTATGGGTAACCTTTATCCTGAAGGCATAATTTCTTGGGTTCCTAGCTTTCAGGGAGGGGAGAAATCTCCTATTAGACTCCTGTCCTGAGTGGGCTCTGAGCTCTTTATTTTGTCTTTACTCACTGTTAGGTCATGAAAAGCTCAGGTTTGCCAGGTTTGGCAAATGCCCTTGTGGCAAAAGTGGCTTAAATGCTCTGCTAACCTCCCTGGGTTCGCATCGTCATTTAGAGTTTGGTCTGATAATTCCTGACTCTTATACTCACCACTGCCTTTAATAAGATATTTAAAACTATTTTACCCAGACTTTAGTTGTTTTTGGTGAGAAGTAGGTTTTAATTTCTAGCTCGTATTTGTGGAAATGTTGGGATGATGTTTTGAAAGGGGAAGGAGAGGGTCAGATTTGTGCTTTGGAGAGATCAGTTCTAGCCAGTTTTTCTTTTCCCCCCTTATTCAATGATATTTGAAATCCTACTATGTGCCAGGCTGTGTATTAGGCCCTGGGGGTCCAGCTCCTGCCATGTTCCTTGCCCTTTGGGGATTTCTCTTCTAGTAAGGGAGACAGACTATACATCTGTAAATGAAGAAGAAGAAGAATTACGATCTATAGGAACTGCTAAGAAAGATGTCACAGAGACTGAGAACGTGCTTGGAGAATGTGGTTGGGTAATTGAAACTGAGACCCAGAGGGTGGGGAGAAGCCAGCTATTCACGGTAGAGAATGGGCTGGAAGGGAGGACTGAAGCAGGAAGCCTGACTAGGAGGCTGTGACAAGAGTGAGGAAGGGAGAGGAGTGGGCAATTGGCAGGACTTGGGGATTGGCTGTTGGGGGAGAAGAGTGCCACCAGCTCAGGCATGGGGCTGATGTGAATGGGCATTTGGTGGGGACACTGGGAAGGATCAGGCAGGGGCGGAGGGAAAGGTAAAGGAGTCAGGTTGGCACGTGCTGCCACATGGATGAATCTCGGGGACATTATCCTGAAGGCATATGTGAACTAAGCCAGGCACAAAACAGCAAGCACTGTATGATTCCACTCATATGAAGTACTTGGAGTAGTCAGATTCATAGGGACAGAAAGGAGAATGGTGGTTGCCAGGGGCTGGGCGGGCAGGGAGAATGGGGAGTTAGTGTTTTATGGGGACAGAGTTTCAGTTTTGCAAGATGAAGAGTTCTGGAGATGGGTGGCAGTGACATGTGTACAATGTGAATGTATCATACCTAACGCCACTGAACTGTATGTTTAAAAGTGGTTAATATGGTAAATTTTATGTTATATGTATTTTGCCATAAGAAGAAGAAGAAGAAGTGAGGTTGGACTTTGAGTCTGGGTGGCCTGTTGGGGTATCCAGAGGGAGACGTCCCAAAGTCAGGTGACCACATGGATCTGGGGTTTGGAAGTGGTCAGGGTAGGAATGGATATTTGGTCCATCCATCCAGTCCAAGCTGTGGCAGCAGGTGGTCTTAGCTCCAAATCCACCTCCGTGACCCAGTTCTCTGCCCACAGCCCCAGCCACCCCTCCCCGACGTGCTGGTCTGTATGCTCAGTGGGCAGCGCCGTGTGGCCTGGGCCCGGATCCCTGCCCAGGATGTGCTGTTCTCTGTGGTTGAAGAGGAACGGGGCCGGGACTGCGGGAAGATCCAGAGTCTGCTGCTCACAGTGAGGGGGCCGGGGCTGAGGGTGCTGGGAGAAGGGGGTGAGGCTCGTAGGGCAGGGTAGCATTGGGGTGGAGGCCTGGGGCTTCCAACCAGGGGCCCCCAAACTCTCTTCAATCATCCAAAAAGCCAGAAGGAGATTGTGCCTTTGCTCAGGTCAGCTTGAAATGAGATAAACTCCAGAGCTTGCTAGCTGTGGGCCTGCACTGGTCCTTTTGCTGACTAGGCACTGACAGATGGTCTGTGTGCTGAAACCAGAGACAAGCATAACTGGTTTGCAGGCAAAATATTTCTAAACGAGGTGTCCCTGGGAAAGATACCAAAAGGGGTCCCTAGTGAGCAGATGTGACCCTTGGGCAGAGAATGGAGAATGTACATGTGTTGGAGCGGAGGAAGCAAAGCTGGAGGGCAGAGCTCAGAGTGCAGTTTTGGGGTATGGGGTTGTGGGGTATAGTAAGTGACAATGTTGGGGCAGGAATTTTGGGGAAGGAGAGTGGAGGGTCGTGGGGCACGGGATGGCGGGCAGGAAGATGGTGCATGGCTGGGCACGAAGGGAGCGTTCTTCAGATCAGGGAGTTGGGCGTGGTTTAGCCGCATGGAGCAGGGCGTGCCTTGGAGGAGCAGGACTGTTGGGGCTAGCTGGGGTAGTAAGAGGAGGCAGTGGGGCCCTAACATGCTTCCTTCCCACACAGGCGCCCGGGGCAGGCCCTGGGGAGGTCTGTGCCAAGCTGGAGCTCTTCCTGTGGCTGGGGTTGGGCAAACAAGCCAAGGCCTGCACCTTCGAGCTATCCCCGGACCTGCTGCCTGAGCCCTCGGCTGGGCTGCCCCACAGCCTATGCCGGGATGGTGAGTGCGGGGTGCGCAAGGTGGGCACCGGGCCTGCCTTGCTATTTGCCCAAGGGGTGGGGCTAATGTGTCAGTCACCCCCGTGGTCCCCCGAGCAAACACGGCCCCTTCCCTCCCCCTCACCCCAGACTTTAGGTACTTCCAGCTCCGGGCTCACTTGTACCAGGCCCGAGGTATGTTGGCAGCAGATGACAGTGGCCTCTCGGACCCCTTTGCTCGAGTCCTCATCTCTACACAGTGCCAGACCACACGGGTGAGGGCTGGGATGGATGGTGGGGGAGGGGCCTGGGAGACAAGGTGGGGTGGGGCTGAGCTTTTCCCCAATGCCCCAAGACTTTCTTCCCACCCTGGGGTTTCAGGACAAGATATTGGATGGGACTTCCCTACTCAGGGGGTAGCGTAGGACCAGAGATCTTAGGGGTGAGGAGTCCTTTTCTGGGGTTGACTAGGCCTGGGCTCTGGGGGCAGCGGATTACAACAGGGACAGATAGGGCTAGAAGGGGCGAGTTCCAGCACCAATCTGAAGGTGCTTTCAGCTTCATCACATCTCACTCCTTTAGTGACAAGCGTCACTTCAAGTGTCTCCCTAGAGTGGGGGTGCTAGCCTGGCATGTGTGTTGGGAGCCTTCTTCTGACAGCTGCTGGTGCCCTCTTTTCTGCATGGCCCCAAGGTCCTGGAGCAGACGCTGAGCCCCCTGTGGGATGAACTCTTGGTATTTGACCAGTTGATCATAGATGGCAGGAGGGAGCATCTGCAGGAGGAGCCGCCCTTGGTGGTCATCAATGTTTTTGACCACAATAAGATTGTGAGTGTGGCCTGGGCTCCAGCTGGGGTCCCGGCCTGGCGTCTCCCTTGTCCTGATCCCCCTTACCCTATCCCGGCTCCTGAGCCTCTTCCCCTTTTGTCTTCATGACCCTGCTCCCCGCAGGGCCCCCCTGTGTTCCTGGGCAGGGCACTGGCTGCCCCGAGGGTAAAGCTGGTGGAGGACCCGTACCTATGCCCTGAGCTGCAGTTCTTCCCCCTGAGGAAGGGACCCCGGGCAGCTGGAGAGCTCATTGCCACCTTTGAACTCATTGAACTGGACTACAGTGGCCGATTTGAGGTCAGAATACCCTGGTTTATCTGACATAGGCTGTGGGCCATTAGGCCATCCATCCACAGGGAATAGAAAACATGGGTGTGTCCCAGGGATACTCCCCCAGGTCCCTTACCCCAAAGAATGCAGGCTATACATCTTTCCTGCAATCACCTCCTTGGACCTCCTGACCCCAAGGAACATTACAGGTATGCATGCCCAGGTTTCACCTTGCCAGGCCTCCAACCCCAGAGAACCTGGCTGCGGGTCCCACCCCATCCCACATGCTCAGATACCCCCTCCTTTCCCGCACGTGGCTGCTTCCTGAGCCCGCTCCTCTCACCAATCCAGCCTTGCCTGGTTCCTCGGGTTTGTACTTTACCAGCAGCTCCCCAACCCAGGCTGTCCCTCCTGTGGCCTGATTCCTCTCTGACTTCCCTCCCCCTGCAGCCCTCAGTGCCCAGTGATGTGGAGCCCCAGGATCTGGTGCCCCTGGTGGAGCCCCTCTCTGGACGCCTGTCCCTGCCACCCAACGTGCGCCCAGTGCTCAGGGAGTTCCATGTTGAGGTAGCATTAGGCACCCCAAGCCCCCCATTCCCCCACATTGTGGTGTCCCTCTGTCAGGTGCAGGTCCCTGAATCTCCCATTTCCTGGCCCTAGGTGCTGTTCTGGGGTCTGAGGGGCCTTGGTCGTGTGCACCTGTTTGAGGTGGAGCAGCCCCAGGTTGTGCTGGAGGTGGCCGGACGACGCGTGGAGTCTGAGGTCCTGGCCAGTTATCGTGAGAGCCCCAATTTCACTGAGCTCGTCAGGCACCTGACGGTGGTGAGGGCATGGGCTGGGGGGCAAGGAATGCTGGGCGGAGAAGTGAAAGAGGGCAGTGGATGATGGATTTCCATCTGGTTATATTAGATGATCCAAGGGTCAGGAAACTCTACAATGAGCCTGATAGTAAATAGTTTAGGGTTGTGTGCCAGCCAGTGTCGGTTGCCACTACTCAACTCTACCATTGTAGCATGAAAACAGCCATAGACAATATGTAATTGAAGGAGTATGAGTGTGTTCCAATAAAACTTTATTAATAAAAACTGGCAGTTCTCCAGACTTGGCCTATGGGTGGGCTGTAGTATACTTATCCCTAGATTTATCTATGGACTTGTAGTGCTTTATTGGCTCTATTGAATGAGTAGATTATCCAAGTGTCCTGAAGGATAAGTCTCAAAGAATCTTTGAGAAGATACAGGGTACGCCTGTAATCCTAGCACTCTGGGAGGCCAAGGCGGGAGGATCATTTGAGCTCAGGAGTTCAAGACCAGCCTGAGCAAGAGCAAGACCCCGTCTCTACTAAAAATAGAAAGAAATTAGCTGGAAAACTAAAAAATATATAGAAAAAATTAGCCGGGCATGGTGGTGCATGCCTGTAGTCCCAGCTACTCGGAAGGCTGAGGCAGAAGGATCGCTTGAGCCCAGGGGTTTGAGGTTGCTGTGAGCTAGGCTGACGCCACGGCACTCTGGCCTGGGCAACAGAGTGAGACTCTGTAAGTAAGTAAGTAAGTAAGTAAGTAAGTAAATACATACATACATACATACATACATACATACATACATACATACCTACATACCTACCTACCTATCTAGTCTTTGAGGCAGCAGGGGCTAAGAAGAAAAATAAATTCTTTGTGTAATTTGTAATTACTATAGTATGGGCTTTGGAGTCAAATTTTGGCATTGTCACTTAGGATCTTGTCAAATCACTTATCTTTTTTGAGCTTGGGATTTTTTTTTTTTTTGAGACAGTCTTTGTTGCCCAGGCTAGAGTGCAGTGGCATCATTGTAACTCATTGCAACCTCCAACTCCTGGGTTCAAGGGATCCTCCTAGAGTGCAGTGGCATCATTGTAACTCATTGCAACCTCCAGCTCCTGGGTTCAAGGGATCCTCCTGCCTCAGCCTCCCCAGTAGCTAGGACTACAGACACACGTCACAATGCCTGGCTAATTTTTCTATTTTTAGTAGAGATGGGGTCTCACTCTCGCCCAGGCTGGTCTCGAACTTCTGAGCTCAAGCGATCCTCCTGCCTCGGCCTCCCAGAGAGCTAGGATTACAGGCGTGAGCCACTGTGCCTGGCCCACAATATATTTTAGATTAATACTGGTAAATATATAGAGACTTTTCTCCACTATAGCTCTATTCCTTCATTCCTTTTTTATGCTATAATTATCACACACACACATAAAATAAACACAGAAACACAGTAGTAAAATTGTTTCTCCTCCCTACTTAGGATTCATTGACAGACATAGAATTCCTGGGCTAAAGGCCATCTGTATTTTTATACTTCTAAATCTATATTTCAAGTTGAACATCGGTTCTTTACATAAGAATAACAACAACCCCATGTTTCCAATAGTACCTTGTAAGCTCCAAAGTACTTTTCTATCTATTATATCATTTGATCTTACAACAATCTTTTGAATCCAAGATTGTGTCCCTTAGGGTCAGAAGGCAATGACTTACCAGAGATGACACAGCGAGGCTGTGGCAGAGCTGGGCTTAGAATGCAACTTGAGGCATATTGTTTTCTCCCCCTCTCTGTGGCTGCCTTTCCCCCTCCCCGGGTCTCAGAGACAAGTCCTCTCTCCCACCCCAGGACCTGCCGGAGCAGCCTTACCTGCAGCCCCCACTCAGCATCCTGGTGATCGAGCGCCGGGCCTTTGGCCGCACCGTCCTTGTGGGTTCCCACATTGTCCCCCACATGATGCAATTCACTTTCCGGGATTACGAGGATCTTCCTGAGGAGGAAGGAGAGGAGGAGGAGACAGGGAACCTGGTGCCCAAGAGACCTCCAGGTTAGGAGCCTTCTTTTCTTAGAGGTCACCAGACAGAAGCCCCTCTCGTTCCTGGCAGAGATGGCTCCAGGGCACCCTCCAATGGGGCTTGGAGTCTGACTTCTACTCGCCAAATCTCCTCATGGTGTCATTTTCCCCCTCCCAGGAAAGAAGTCCCCAGATCCCTTCTTGGCTGAAGCAGGGATCTCCAGACGGCTCCTGAAGGTGATGGGTATGGGAGATGGGTAGAGAAGAGGCTGGTGGGGCTTGAGGTGGTGCTGGGTCATAGGGACTGAGTCCTCTGTCTCTCAGGCTCCTCTGAAGAAGCTCCCCCTAGGAGGCCTCCTGCTTCAAGGCCCTGAGCTAGAGGAGGACATCCCAGATCCTGAGGAACTCGATTGGTGGTCCAAGTACTACGCATCGCTGCAGGAGCTCCAGGGGCAGGTGGGAGCGAGGCAGGGCTCCAGGGTGGAGGCTGGAGGATAAATGGCATGAAGAATGATCTCATCAAATGTGGAGCTCTGCAGTTTTTCAGAGCTCTTCATTGCCATCATCTTTTCTCATCTTCACAACAATTATAGAAGCTGGGGATTGTTAACTCCACTATCTAGAGCTGTGTTGTCCAACAGAAATATAATGCTAGCCACATATGTAATTTTAACTTTTGTAATAGCTGCATAAAAAAAGTAAAAAGGAAAGAGGTGAGGAAGGACACAGTCAGAAGTGAAAGAGTGGGTGGGTGAGTCAGTGAAAAAAAAGGAAACAGGAGAAATTAATTTTAATAATATATTTTATTTAATCTAACAGAGCCAAAATATTATTTCAATAAATAATGATGATAAAAATTATTGAGATATTTTACAGTAAGGCTTTAAAATCAAGTGTGTATTTTACACATACAGCACATGTCAGTTGGAACAGCCACATTTCAAGTGCTCAGTGGCCACACATGGCTGGTGGTGACTGTCTTGGACAGCATAGGACTAGACTATTAACTGACGCTTTGAAAATGCAAGTGGCTTACACGGCTGGAGCTTGAACTAAGGTTTCCTAGCTCCCTACCCTGGAAGAGGGGTACACTAAGGAGTCGAAAGGAATGGGGAAGAATCTCTGATCTGCCCTTTCATTTTAGCCCAACTTTGATGAGGATGAAATGGACGATCCTAGAGATTCAGGTAAGAGATTTGGTTTTTCTGCTCTTGCCCATCTGTCCACTCTGCTACCCACCCAGATGTTTCTGATAGGGGGCATTTTTGCTGTTCCCAGATGGGGTCAACCTTGTTTCTGTGGATGGTGAGGCCCAAGACCAGGGTGAGGCTAAAGTCGAAGGTTCTGTGTCCCAGAAAAAAGCACTTGCCACCCTGAAGGTGACTGGGTGCTGGGGGGAGGGGAGTTTCCTTGGATTCTGGACATTGAACTGTCACTGAGGCCCTTGCCTCTCAGATCTATAACAGCTCCCTGGAGGAAGAGTTTAACCACTTTGAAGATTGGCTGAAAGTGTTTCCCCTATACAGAGGGTTAGGGGGCCAGGATGCAGATGGAGAAGGAGAAGGTTCTGGACACCTGGTGGGCAAGTTCAAGGTATGTTTGTGGAAGGAAAGGGGGGCCAGGGAGCACAAGCGGGGATTCCAGAGGACAACATTCTTACTAGGGCCTTTTCTGTCTCTGCCCACCCCAGGGCTCCTTCCTCATTTACCCCGAATCACACGCAATGTCGTCCTCTGAGCCCCAGATCTCTCGGGGGATCCCACAGAACCGGCCCATCAAGCTCCTGGTCAGAGTCTATGTTGTCAAGGTAAGCATCTGCTGCTCGGGCACGCTTCCAACTCCAGCTAAGTAACGTACACGAAACCTGCAGAATGAAGGCTTTGCAAGGAACCTCAAGGACCAGAGTCCAACTTCATTTTCAAATAGGAAATCTCAGGCACAAAGTTAGGTGATCCTCGGGGTTACAAAGCTTGCTCATGGCAGAACCAGAACTTAGAGCATAGGTCTCCTGAGCCCTTTTGTGGTTCTGGTCCTGTAGAATGGGGAGTGTAATTCCAGGACAAGTGCAGCTCTGCACCTCAGGCTTCAGGTGGCTTGTCATGAAATCCCTTTGTACAGGTTCTCCCATTGCTGTGATTTTCATACAGAACTCAGCAGGGCCTTGATATTTTCTTAAAGCTGTCTCAGAATGTCGGGGGGAATAAGTGGGCTGTTCTGCCCCCTCATTCCCTATCACCAGAGCAGATGCTGTGCTTCCATCTGTTTTAAATATAGGGATTCTAAGGCGTAATTTGAAGAAACGTTCTGATGTACTGTTCTACCATAATCTAAGAATCCTAGTGCATAAATTAAATAACAGAAGTCATCGTGACCTTCTGCTTCTCACAGTCTGACAGACTATATGGTATGATATATTGCATCTAGAAATGGTAGGTAAACAGTCTTGGAATGGATGCTAATCTTATAAGAAAGGGAAATCCCAGTAGGGCGTGGTGGCTTACTCCTATAATCCTAGCACTCTGGGAGGCTGAGGTGGGAGGATCGCTTGAACTCAGGAGTCTGAGACCAGCCTGAGCAAGAGTGAGACCCCAGCTTTACAAAAAATAGAAAAATTAGCTGGACAACTAAAAATATATATAAAACATTAGCTGGGCATAGTGGCACATGCCGTACTCCCAGCTACTTGGGAGGGAGGCAGGAGGATCGCTTGAGCCCAGGAGTGTGAGGTTGCAGTGAGCTTTGATCACACCACTGCACTCTATCCTGGGCAACAGAGTGAGACCTTGTCTCAGAAAAAAAAAAAAAGGAAATCCCATCAGGCCCCAAATAAAGAGGCAACTAGAATCCCAGGGGGAAGAGGAAGACAAGTCCTGAAGCTCAGGTTGTCTTGAGAGGGTTTGTTCACACCTGGCCCCTGAGCCTTGTGTTCTTATAGCTTATGGAAGGTGGGGAGTCAGAACCAAGACCCTCACATGAATTAGGACCTCAGTGAAAGGTGGGCAAGAGGAAGCTTATCAATTTCATAAAACTTTAAGAAATATTCAGTATCTTTATGAACTTGGATGTCGGGAAGTTTTCTGGGTTTTTTTGGGTTTTTTTGTTTTTTTTTTTTGAGATGGAGTCTCACTCTGTTGCCCTGGCTAGAGTGCCGTGGCATCAGCCTAGCTCATAGCAACCTCAAACTCCTGGGCTCAGGCGATCCTTCTGCCTCAGCCTTCCGAGTAGCTGGGACTACAGGCATGCACCACCATGCCCAGCTAATTTTTTCTATATATTTTTAGTTGGCCAATTAATTTCTTTGTATTTTTAGTAGAGATGGGGTCTCGGTCTTGCTCAGGCTGGTTTCGAACTCCTGACCTTGAGCGATCCTCCCGCCTCGGCCTCCCAAAGTGCTAGGATTACAGGCGTGAGCCACCGCGCCTGGCCCATAAACATTTTAAAATAAATGATAGGACTGGCCATAGACTGGACTAAGGTGTTTACCCTATGTATGATCAACAAAGGGTTAGTGTCCACAATGCATATAAGGAACTCTTACAAATCTGTAAGAAGCAGACACACACACACACACAAATAGTCAAATCTAGAAAAAATATAAAAAGGCAATTGACAGAAGAGACTCCATTGGCCAATAGACATATAAAAATGCTAAACCTTAATAGTAATTAGGACATGCAAACAATTGAAATCAAGACAAACCAATTATCTTAGTCCATTTAGTGTTGCTATAAAGGAATACCGGAGGATGGGTGGATAATTTATAAAGACAAAAGGTTTATTTGGTTCACAATTCTGATGTCTAGAAAAATTTAAGACATTGGACATCTGCATCTGGCAAGGGCCACAGGCTGTTTCCACTCATGGCAGAAGGTGAGGGGGAGCTGGCATGTGCAGAGATCACATGACGAGAGGAGGCAAGAGAGAGACAGGGAGGAGGTACCATGCTCTTTTTAACTACCAGCTCTCTCAGGAACTAACAGGAGAATTCACTCACCTCCTACCCAGGGAGGGCATTAATTTATTCATGAGGGATCTGTCCCCATGACCCAAACACCTGCCATTAGACTTCACCTTCAACATTAGAGATCAAATTTCAACATGAGTTTTGTGGGGACAAACATCCAAACTATAGCATCAATTTCCCTCTCTTCAATTGGCAAAATTAGAAATGTTACCAGATGAGGGTTGGGGAGGCTGTGGAATTTGATGCAGTCCTGGTGAGAATGTGTATTAGTTTCCCATTGCTGCTGTAACAAATTGCCACAAACTTGGGGGCTTAAACAACACAAATTTATTATCTTACAATTCAGAAGATTCAGAGATTTGAAATAGGTCTTAATGGGCTAAAGTCAAGGTTTTGGCAGGGCTGCATTCCGAGAAGCTCTAGGGGAGATTCCGTTTCCTATCTTCTCGAGCTTCCAGAGTCCACCTAGGAATCTTGGCTCATGGCCTCTTCCTCCATCTTCAAAGCCATCAGCGTAGCATCTTCAGTTCTCTCTCTGACTCTCCTGCCTCCTTTCATTTATACGGACCTTTGTGATTATATTGGGCTCACTTAGGTAATTTGGAATAATATATTCATCTCATCATCCTTAATCACACATCTGCAAAATCTGCAAAGTCCCTTTCACCCCTTTTGCCATGTAAGGTGCCATATTCACAGGTTCAGAGGATTACTATGTGGACATCTGTGGAGGGGGGCATTATTCTGCTGGCCACAAAATACAAATTGTTATAACAACTTTCAAGAACAATTTAGTAATATTTAGTGAAATGGGATCTTTTCATAATCAATACCCAGTAACTACACATCTAGGTATAACTCTAGAAATTCTTCTTTTTTTTTTCTTTTTTTGAGACAGAGTCTCACTCTGTTGTCCCGGCTAGAGTGCCGTGGCATGAGCCTAGCTCACAGCAACCTCAAACTCCTGGACCCAAGTGATCCTCCTGCCTCAGCCTTCAGAGTTGCTAGGACTATAGGCACTTGCCACCACACCTGGCTAATTTTTTTCTATAGTAGAGACAGGGTCTCACTCTTGCTCAGGCTGGTCTGGAACTCCTGAGCTCAAGCAATCCTCCTGTCTCGGCTTCCCAGAGTGCTAGGATTACAGTTGTGAGCTGCTGTGCCTGGCCAATGTATTTTTTTAAATTTAGTTAAAATACTCTTAATTTAAAAAGTAACATATGCTCATGATAAAAAATAAAAAGCAAGGAGGAGGGTGTAAAAAAAAGAAAAAGAAAATTCAAACAATACAGAAAATTATAAGTTGAAGAATAAGTCCCTCATACATCTTTCCAAATATTTTGTTTCATTATATTTTTTGTTATACCTATTTGTATGTCTTAAGTATTTCATAACTAATTGAAAAGAAAATACAAGTCATCATGTCCAACCTCTCAGTTAACTCCTCACAGTGGGATGTTTGGTAACTTCCTGCTTAACACCTAATCTGAGATTAGGTTCAACAGAGTTAAGCTTGGACTATGACGATGATGCTTCTCCCAATTCGACGCCATGCTGTCCCATAGGCTACCAACCTGGCTCCAGCAGACCCCAATGGCAAAGCAGACCCCTACGTGGTGGTGAGCGCTGGCCGAGAGCGGCAGGACTCCAAGGAGCGCTACATCCCCAAGCAGCTCAACCCCATCTTTGGAGAGTGAGACTGGGCCCTGGTGGGCGGTGGGGTGGGGGAGCAGTGGGTGAATGGACAGAAGCTGCTGACACCCTCACCCCAGACCACCTCCTAGGGCATGGAGGTGTCCTCAGCCACTCTCCTTCCTGGCCAGGGTCCTGGAGCTAAGCATCTCTCTCCCTGCTGAGCCGGAGCTGACCGTTGCCGTATTTGATCATGACCTCCTGGGTTCTGACGACCTCATTGGAGAGACCCACATTGACTTAGAAAACCGATTCTACAGCCACCACAGAGCAAACTGTGGGCTGGCTGCCCAGTACGATGTGTGAGTTTGGCAGGGCCCTCAGGAGCCATTCTACGTCTCTGACCAAACATGTTCAAGCTCATGTTCCCATTTGTGTCTCCAGATCCTATGATTTCCTAGAAGGGAACCCCACACCCCCACCAACCATGACATTATAGCTCAGCAGTGAAGATGTGGGCTTGGGAATTGGGATCCTGTAACTAATATGTTACTTGACCTCTTTGAGTCTCAGTTTTCTCATCTGCACAATGGAGATATAATATCAGTATCTCCTTCATCGAAGCACCTGGCGTACACCTTTGATTTTCATTGTTATCCTAAGTGACGGCTAACCTGTCTCCTGTTGGAGTTATGAACCTGGATGCCATGTCTTCAAGGGTCCTCATCCCTGCCCCTGTGCCTGAATGTGTCCATATGCTGGTCCCAGCTGAGGCATCCTCTGCTTCTGCTGCAGGGATGGGTACAATGCCTGGCGTGATGCATTCCGGCCTTCACAGATCCTGGCAAGTCTGTGCCAACGCCATGGCCTCCCTGCCCCCGAATACCGAGCCGAGGCCGTCAAGGTGGGCAGCAAAGTCTTCTCGACACCGCCTGAGACCCTACCCGCAGGTACCAGCCCTTCTCTGCTGGACAGGCCACAGGGAGCAAGATGGTGGTAGAACAAGGTACAGGGCCCCAGGGGCCTAGTCTAGTGAGCCCACCAAAAGAGCCCACTTTCTTTAGTAGGCAGAGAAGGTGAGTTTGGTTGAGTAAGGACGGGGTTCTTGGATGGTGGGGAGAAAATGCTCTTTGTTGGTGAGCATGAGATCCCCAAAGAGCAAAAGTGGAGCCCTCAGAGCCATAGCTAATCAAGTACCCAGAACACAGAGTGGGCCCATAGAGCAACCCGTACAACAGAGTGTGGCTGCAGAACTGAGCTCATGCCTCAGTAGGCCTGTGGTCTATTCTCTGAGCAGGGTCTGAGCAAAGGCTACAGCCCTTCCAATCTCAGTCCCCCGACTGCTTGCTTTTCACTGGGAAAAGTTATAGCAGCACCTTCCCCCGCCGACCCTGCTTTTTATGTGTCGCAGATTTGCCCTCCTAGTCCACGGGTTTTAGCCAGCACAGGGGCTGCCTCAGCTTAGAGCTCCTACGAAGGGATGGGGGAAATGGGAAGGGTTGGGAACTGTGCAGAACTCAGGCTCACACACCTCTTGTTTCAGGTAGTGGAAGCTCCAAAGGGGCAGCTGGGGCCTCTGAGGAGGCCCAGGCATTGCTTGTGCTGCGGCGCTGGCAGGAGATGCCGGCTTTTGGGATCCAGCTGGTACCTGAGCATGTAGAAACACGGCCCCTCTACCATCCCCACAGCCCGGGGCTGCTGCAGGTGAGGGAGAGCTTGAACCCCAGAATCATAAGACTCCCAGGCTCCTAGGATTCCCACCTGACCTGGACCCTGGGCCCCCAGGGTCCCCTTCCCCTGAGACTTCCTCCTGGGCCCCACACTGCCACTTCTGACCCTGCCTCCTGGTGCTGGTCCCCAGCATCCGCACTCCATGCTGAGCCACATACCCCCACCCCTGACTCTGTAGGTCCCCACCCCTGGGCCACCAAGGCTCAGACTTGGGGTCCCAGACCCCTAAGATCTGGACCTTGGGAATGCCACATCTTAACTTTTAATCTCAACTTCCACATTTGGGCTCTTATCCCTGAACCCCCAACCTAACCTCAACCCTGGAACCCCCACGTCAGACTCCACCTTCATCCTCATCCCCAGCATCTGCCTGGCTCTGCTCTTGACCCTAGCTCTTTTCTCTCTTGGACGAGGCACAGCCTTGGGCCACAGGGCTGTCAGGGGAGGTGGGGCCCTAACAAGACCCTCCAGCCTGGTCCTGTGTCCCCAGGGATCCCTTCACATGTGGATTGACATCTTTCCCCGTGATGTGCCTGCTCCACCTCCAGTTGACATCAAGCCTCGGCAGCCAATCAGGTGAGAGTGTTCTGGCCCCTCCTTCCAAGGCGGGGCACATCTTGGTTTACCTGTACAAGGGTCCACTGACACCTGGCCCCCCAGTGGAGCAGGCAGAGGCCGCTGGCCACAGGTTTTTCAGTTAGGTGAGTCATTAAATTCCCTTTTTTTCATAAGCAATTATGAATTGGGTGTCTGTCACTTGCAGATGGAATGAGTCCAAATACCTTTCAGGAACCCCCTTCCAACCTGAGCTAGTTTGAATGGAGTTCGATGTAGGGTTTAGCCGTTTCAGACAGGGCTGGATCCAGGTGCTCAGATGTCAGCAGTCTGTCACTTTCTGCCTCCGGGCTCTGCTTTCTTTGGTGTCACTCTCTGGGAGTCTAGGGGCAAGGTGCTTTCTAACAGCGCCAGGCTTACATCTCAGCGAGGCCACTTGAGCAGAAATAAACATCTCTTTCCCAGGTAAAGCCAAAGCCTCAGGGCTGACTCTCATTAGACCAGCTTGAGTCAAATGCTGCTCTCTGAACCAATCACTGTGGTCACAGGGCTGTAACAAGCTGATTGGCCAGTCCTAGGTAATGGCCTAGGTGATGTGCCCCACCAGAATTACCTAGAGTGACAGTGGGGGTCCTGTGGTGGGGAGATCACCAGCAGAAAATCAGGGTGCTGTCAACAAATGAGGGGAAATTGATGCTGGGCAAGAGAAACCAACAGCTATCCAGGCATCCTCATGACAGCCAAGGACAAGGCCACGTGAGGGTAGGGTCCAGAATGCTGCAGCCCCTCCTCTGCCCCTCGGGAACACGTGCTGTCATCTCCACTGTGTCTCCGAGCCTCCCACTCCTCTCTGCAGATGGGCTTTCTCTGCTAACCACTTTTCTGCCCCCCAAACTTCAGCTTGCAGTGGGCTCCAGCTCTGCATCTGAGGCCACCCCACTTGATGGTTCAGGGTCCTGATTCCAAATTTACGGGAGAAACTTGTTGGCCTGGGCTGGGCTGGCAGACCATTCCTGGCACCATCTGCTGTGGCTGGGGTGGTCAGTGATACCTGCAGCTGTCCCTTCATAGGGCCACAGGCATCCTGATTACCCAGCTGGGCACACACCAGGTGCTCAGTGAATGTCAGTGGGCCCAGGTCCTTCCTGCCTCCTGCAGTACCCCGAGTGCCCCTCTCAAAGTCTGAAAACCATCCCCCAATACATCCACTAGCTATGAGCTCAGAGTCATCATCTGGAACACGGAAGATGTGGTTCTGGATGACGTGAACCCGCTCACTGGAGAGATGTCGAGTGACATCTATGTGAAGAGGTAGGCCCGCAGGCCAGGCTGATGGCTGTGCACTGAGGGAGACAGCGCTAAGTGGGGAGGGCACAGTGGGGATGGCACTGACTGGGGACTGCAAACTGGGCTGTGGGCCCCCGGCTGAGTGCAGAGCCCTGTCCCCAGGCCCTCTATGGTGCCTAGAGCCGGTTGAGTTGTGGGCCACAGTGGGTGAGGAGCGGGTTCTCGGCCTGGCTCCAGCCCCTATGCCCACTGGCCTTGGCCTGTCCTTCCCACCACCCCAGCTGGGTGAAGGGGCTGGAGCATGACAAGCAGGAGACAGACGTCCACTTCAACTCCCTGACTGGGGAGGGGAACTTCAACTGGCGCTTTGTATTCCGCTTTGACTACCTCCCCACGGAGCGGGAGGTGAGTGTCCGGCGCCGGCCTGGACCCTTCGCCCTGGAGGAGGCCGAGTTCCGGCAGCCAGCCGTGCTGGTCCTGCAGGTCTGGGACTATGACCGCATCTCCGCCAATGACTTCCTCGGTACTGCTCAGCCTTCCCCAACCTCACCCCTGGCCCCTGCCCCTTGCCCCTTAACTCTTGTCCCTTGGTTCCCTACTCCGACCCTACCCCGAATCCTGGGACTTCAGACCCTAGATCTGAACCTGTGCTTTCTGACCTAATTGCTCAGACCACGGTCACCTCCCTTCCCAAAGTCCCTGATCAGTTCTAATCTGACTCACACTCAAGTCACCCTGGATGGTGACTCCTTAGCCTGTGGTCATTGCTTTGGCAATTTGATCCCAATCCCTGGCCCTCTTCCACTGGAATCTGACCACCTGCTGGCCACAGTGGGCTGCGGCGTGGCTGGTCCACAGCTGTGGCCTGACCACCACATCCTAATTTTTCATGCCCCAACACCCTGCTGCACTCCCTCCTCACCCCCAGCCATCAGGTTTGATCTCATGTGAGCTCTGGACTTGTAGGATCCCTGGAGTTGCAGCTGCCAGACATGGTGCGGGGGGCCCGGGGCCCCGAGCTCTGCTCTGTGCGGCTGGCCCGTGATGGGGCTGGGCCGAGGTGCAATCTGTTTCGCTGCCGCCGCTTGAGGGGCTGGTGGCCCCTGGTGAAGCTGCAGGAGGCAGAGGACATAGCACGGGAGGCGCAGGAGGCCCAGGCTGGCAAGAAGAAACGGAAGCAGAGGAGGAGGAAGGGCCGGCCAGAAGACCTGGAGTTCAGAGACACAGGCGGCAACGTGTACATCCTGACGGTGGGTGCGGCTGCACAGGGGTCAGGCCTGAGCCTGCCTTAGGGCTGGGCCTCTGCTCCTGGTGACCGAGTGTCTTTTTCTAGGGAAAGGTGGAGGCAGAGTTTGAACTGCTGACTGTGGAGGAGGCTGAGAAACGGCCAGTGGGGAAGGGGCGGAAGGAGCCAGAGCCCCTGGAGAAGCCTAAGTGAGTCAGCGGCACAGGAGCCGAGAGAGGGAGGCGGGGCGGCCAGCAGGGGCTTCCTAGTGGTCCTGACACCACTTTTCCAACAGCCGCCCCAAAACCTCCTTCAACTGGTTCGTGAACCCACTGAAGACCTTCATCTTCTTCATCTGGCGCCGCTACTG
The DNA here is from genome assembly GCA_963574885.1 of Lepilemur ruficaudatus. Taxonomy (NCBI): domain Eukaryota; kingdom Metazoa; phylum Chordata; class Mammalia; order Primates; family Lepilemuridae; genus Lepilemur; species Lepilemur ruficaudatus. The sequence goes on along the minus strand of CAUYRT010063677.1, from coordinate 57,317 downwards.
GCGCATCCTGGTGCTGCTGCTGCTGCTGGCGCTGATCACCGTCTTCCTCCTCCTCGTCTTCTACACCATCCCCGGCCAGATCAGCCAGGTCATCTTCCGCCCCCTTCACAAGTGACTCAGCTTGGACACCCACACCACGGTACCAGCCCAACTCCCACTCCTGAAGTCCTTCCTGCCAGTGAGCTTTCTCTGAATAAACCTCATCACACAGATGCTGACACCTGTGCTGTACAAGGCCAGCTCCTCCAGGTGGCAGAGAACAGAGATGCTCTGGGGTGACCTCAGGTGCTGGGGACTTCCTGGAAGAATGCACAGGGAGGGAGGCTGCCTATGTGCCCTGCCACAGGGAAGAATGGGGCCTGACAGGAGGCTGAGGGCCAAGGAGCCTGCGGCCAAGCTGTCACGCCCTCTGAGCAGCCCCCCGCTGGCTGGGTCCCTTTCACCTAATCTGCTGAGGCTTCTGCGGTTGCAGGACAGCTGAGCTTTACATACTTCACTAACTTGTTTATTTCTCACCACCCTGAGAGTAGGCACACCTGTTACAGCTCTCTTGCTTGCAAGTTACAGAAATCCCAGCCCAAACTGTCTTAAGCAAAAAGGGAATTTATTGGCTTGCATAACTGTAATTCCTAGAGTTTGGCTAGCTGGCTGGCTTCAGGTGCAGCTTGTCACAGTGTTCAAATAATGTCACCAAAACCAGTTGTCTCTGCCTTGCAGCTCAGCTCTGCTGTCCTCTGGGGCACAGTCATTCGCAGATGGTTTCCCCCTCAGAACTGCAGGGTCACCCCATGTTCCCACCCGGGAAGACAGCAAGCTCTCCTGCTCCTGATAGAGCCAGGCCTGTACTGTGTCACTGTGGCCATGGGCATGGAGTATGTGACTGCGGACCTCCCCTGAGGCTCAGGGTGGGACGCTCACCCTCCTCCCAAACGATGAAAGCTGAGAGGGTGGACAGGGATTCCCAGAAGAAATGCAGGAGGAATTGAGGGGGAATGGGTTCCTGGCGACCAAAAACAAGGCTCACTAGAGCCAGCGCTCTCACCCCAACTTATAGATGAGGCTGATGCCTGTAAAGGGCGGTTAACCATATCCAAGGTCACACACCTCCGAGGTGATCACACCACAGCTGGATCCTAGGCTTGACTCCAGAGGTTTTACCATCATCACCCTGCCTTCCCCCTACTATAGTCTTACATCAAGCTCCCTGACACTTGATCTGATAAACTGACTGGCTGTTACTGTCCCTGGGCCTTGGTTCTGCACATGTGGAAAGGGCTCTCGTGGGAAGCCGTGATCAGGTCCTCAGCCAGGGGCCTGGTGCTAGCCCTGCTCCAGAACGGCCACTGCTACTTCCCTCCTCGGTTTTCAGTTTTGCTTCCACCTAGGAGACGGCAGAGGACCTGGCAGGGCTCCTTTCTGCAGCGACAGCAAGAGCCAGCACAGGGCTTACCACACAGCAGGGTCAGTGAGTGTGAGAGGATCAGGTGACTGAGCCCAGAGTGGCAGGGAGCAGCCCCAGCCTGCCCACAGGGCCCTGTAACAGTGGCTCTGGAGTTGGCCACTCCTGAGCCTGGGGGCCATGGTGGCTCCAGGACGCTCACCCTGGAAAGGTCTGCCTGAGCCCTGGAGCTGAACCCCAAAGGCCCAAAGACCATAGTGGAGGAGTGGACAGGGCTGAGGGGGTTGTCTGTCTAGTTTAAGTCCCTGTTAACCAGGGGATGCCCATGGGGGGCTCCCAGAGGCAGCTGTCACTGCCTGCAGTAAGTGGCTGTGATAAGGGGCCAGCCAGCCCAAGAATCACACGGAGACCAGCGAGTACTATCACAATCAATAGATTATGCCCTGGGGCTGGGCTCACTCTGAGGCGAGGTGGGGACGCTGGGAACGCTGGGGATAGAACCACAGGCCATGGAGAAACAGAAGAGGGAACCACCATGGGGGAGGACGACGACAACTACGTTGTCTTCCCCAGATCAATTTTCTTCTGGATGGCTCGTGCGGAGTGGTAGATGAGCGAATCGATGAGTCCAGCCACTGGAGAGAGATGGGGCTGGCACTGGCCCAGCTGGGCACTTGACTTGACCTCAAGAGTCTTGTCACCTAACTGGCCAGGCCACAATCTCCACTGGCCCTCAAGGTGCCCCTTCTTTCCCAACACACGGTGCCCAGACTTTACCCACCCGTACTGTGCTCCCACCCCCACGGATGCCCCGGGGCTCCTTACCCGTGAACATGCCCCCAATGATGGCACACACGCCCGTCAGGAAGTGGGTGAAGGACCTGGCGGGGGAGCGGGTGGGCTCAGTGGGCTCCCCACTCCCACAGGCCCAGGCCTGGCCTTTGTGCCCCCCACCCCACCCTTACCTGTGCTTCTCTGTCAGCTTCACCATCATGGGTGAGAGCTCGTAGAGGACGAAGACTCCGGGAAGCCCCTGGTCACCCAACAGCCCATTGGCCACCTTCTCGTGTCTGGTCACAGAGAACTGATTTGTCCTCAGCACCTGGGGTAGGAGGGGAGCCCAGGCAAGGGCCAGGTCTATGACCCGGCTCCCGCCCCCATCAGCGCCACCCCTGCACCTGCCTCTTGTCCTGCTGTGCCTTCACTGTGTGCAGGGACAGAATGAGGCACCATGTTGGTAGCTAATTCTGCAAGGCCTGGGGACCACCGAAACCCCTGCTCCCAGCCTTGCCATTCTGACCTGCCCTCTGGTCACCAGCTCTTGTCAGTTTACCCATTCCAGCTGTATCTGGTGGATGCTCTCACTGGGGGTCCAGGGCAATGTCCCAGTGTGGTACCAACAAGGCCAGGACTGACTCCTGCCCTTCCGTCCCTCACGCTCTACTGCTTCCTGGCCACAGAAGAAATGGGAGCAGGGCCCAGGAAGGCTTGGCCTGGCAACCCCAGCCCAAGGGCAGTCCACCGGGGACAGTGAGGCAGATGCAGTGGGCCCTAGAGGAATGGATGGAGGTGTCTAGACAGCAGAAGACAGAAGTGTTTTAAAACCTGACATCCCTGGGCCTGAACTCTGACTGTGAGGGCCAATCACCTACCCGCTCTGAGCCTGGGGTTTTTATCCATCACATGGGGATGAGAGCGGCACTTCACCTCCAGGTTGAAGGAACTAAATGAAGGAACTCGAGTGCTTGGCACCAAGCGGAGACTCTGACACCTGAGCTCCCTCAGACTCACCTCCCCATCCACCTTCATGTACACTGTGGGCACCACCTTCACAAAGTACTGGAACATCATGGAGGCTGCGGGGGAAGAGAGCACTGGCATAGGTGCCTTGTGGGCCTTTGGTGGCTGGGGGCTACCTCCCGGGCTGGTACCTTGGGGTGCGGTGACGTTAGTGTGGTCCAGAGGGTTCACGATGCCTGGGTAGTCCTCCCCAAACGACAAGTGTTGGATGTAGTGGGTCATGTTGATCTGCAAGCAACACCAGCGCCTGAGGCCCACGGTCCCCAGCCGCCCAAAGCTCTACATGACAGCAGCAGAGGGGGACACCTGGGTCTCTAGGGAGCAGAAGGGAAGGAGGGGACCTGTCTGGGAAAGCTGTGGCCCTGAAGGGAGAGCCTGCCCGAGACAGGAATCCCCTATTTCCCTCCTAGGAACTGCTTTTCCACATAGTCCATGGGCCCCTGGGGGTCCAGATCTCAATCCCAGCACTGACCTTGAGCGGCAGGTGCTGGCTTTGCCTGGAGGTCTCAAGCCATGGAGGCCTAGCCTGGAGGCCCCAGACCTCCCAGCAGCGCTCCCTTCCACTCCAATGTGTATCAAACTCAGCCACCAGAGGGATCTTTTTAAAAATGCAAATCTGATGACGCCATGACCCTGCTTACAGTAGGCCAACAGCTTCCCACTGTTCTTAGGAGAAAGACCAGGCCCCTCAGCCTGGCCCCCACGTCTTGTGTAGTCTTGTCCCCGCCTACCTCCCCCACCCACTCCTGCCCTGTAGTTCCTCAGAAGTGCCACACTCCCTCCGGACCTCGGCCTGGGCGCGCTCTGTCTAGGGTGCTCCTGTCCAGCCCCGTCCCTGCCCCCAGCCTGCTCAGAACTCAGTTTAAAAGTCCCTCTCACTCAACCCTCAGGGGGGACCCGTCGGAACATGGCATATTGTTCCACATGTGCTCCCCCTCCCGGCATGTCCCCAGAGGAATGAAGCAGCAACCAAGTCCCCCCCCCGCCCCCAGGCTCTACCCGGTACATACGTTGTCGAGGCCGAAGCTCTGCAGGTCATGGACTAGGAGAAAGAGAGAAGGTGCCGTCAGGGGGAGTGGGACCAGCCCCTCGCCCCTCAGATTCCTGGCTCAGGCCCCTCACTTTTCCCTCTGGAGTGTGGCCCGCCTGGCTTTTCTCTGACCCCGTTTATTCTCCAGCCTGTCACCTCCTGGTCCTGCTTAAGGACAGCTAGATGGGGCCTGTCCTGGGCCTGTGGGAGAGCCCAGACCCCGTTCCTTCCCTGACAGACACTGGACTCCAGGCCTTCACTCCCACCACGGCCCTGCGGCACCTCAGGAAACAAAACCCACGACTACGGTCTCTCATTAACTAGAGCTGACAGCAAATCACTGAGCCCCAAAGTCAGGCAGGACCTGAGAATAAACAGAATGCTATCCACACTCTTTCCCCGCTCCCCTGCCCCCCGAAAGCTCCCCAAGGACAGCCCGTGGGCACCCTGTACCAAATGTTCCAGAACAAGTTCTTCCTGCCCTCTAGCCCAATCCCTCCTGCTGCAGGAACTGTACCTCAAAGACACACACCAGGGCTTTTTATACTCAGCAGCCAGGCCAGAGAAGGCGCCAATCCCAGACCCATCCAACCTCCCCCCATCCTGGGAGGGCAGGCTGCCCCAGAAGTGGGGGCTTGGCCTCCCTGGGGGCAGGGCCACTTACTCTCCACAGCATGTACTGCAGCGTGGGGGGGGGGAAGGAGAGAGAAGGGAGGAAGAGAGAACAGAGATTCAGAGCTTCACAATGAGAACTGTGGAGAAGGCATGTGGCGGGAGGGAGGACGGAACATTTCTTCCTCAGCAACAGGGTCTGGCCCCGCCAACAAGCCTCCTCCTGGTCCCCTCCTTGAGAGAGCCCCTCCCTGGCCAGAGAAGGGCACAGGAGGGCTGGGGTCAGAAGAATGGTGGCCTAGGAAGAACAAAAGACCTAGAGCCCAAAGAGCCACTTTCCTAGCTGTGTGACATTGGGCAAATCACTTGCCCTTTCTGGGCCTCAGTGTTTTCTTCTGTAAAGGGCTGTCCTGAGAACCAGATAGGATCTAAGGTGGGAAAATACTTGGTAAACTTCACAATATGAGATTAGCCCACCTAAAAGTCAACAAGGATGTCAGAAACTACCGCCCGGGCCTCAATTCAGCCAAATCTCTGGCCTCGGGCAACTGTAGCTTTGTGTTTGAACCTCCTTCCAAGTACAGGGCATCCTTGGCCCTTGGATCCACAGCCCCAGCAGGAAGCAGAGAGGATGCTCTGGCCCTACGTCCTACTGAGTGCCCGCAAGGCCTTGTGCCAACAGCTGACACTGATCACCTTCCTACAATCCCAGCAAGACCACCCTTTCCCTGGCCTCCTGCAGAGTGAAGAGGGCTCTGCCCCAGACCCGCCTCCCTGCCTCACCCCCACACACTGCCTGGAAGACCAGCAGGGCTGTCTCCATGGGATCCTTTAATCCTGCTTGACTCTGTCACTCTGAGTGGCTCAGGAGCCAGGCCGTCTTCATCCCCTGGGCTCTATCATCATGTGGCTCTGCACATCCCCTAACGTGACCCTGACTCCCTCCCTCTCTCCCAAGCCCTTCGGCTGGGCCCTCTGTCACTTGGTCATCATAAAACCCCAGCACTGACCCCTGAGCATCCCCTTCACCCTCCTGCTCCAGCCACGGCCGGCTGTTCCTTCCAGGCACTGTGCCTCTTGCATCCCACCTTCTTTCCATGCCCGTCCCCAAACCCCTTGGCCTGAAGACAGGTCCTTCTTGCTCCTTCCTGCCACTTCCACATCATTGTTCCTCCCTCTGCCCTAAAAATCCCCAGCTTTGAAGCTCAGGGCAAAGCTTGTTTCAGTCACCTAGAGATCCACGCAGAACCCCCGGGGCAGTTCTCCCACGCCACTTCTCACCTGCCCTCGACCTGCCTCGGTTCCTGTGATTCCCACACCCACGCAGATGACCCTTCCACTCTCCTGGCCTCCCAAGACCCCCTCCTTCCTGATCTTGTGCTCTACCTTCCCAAGCCACTCGCTCTGTTGGTCGTTCCCTAATAACCACAGCCCTCCATAATTTCAAGTATCCCATGCTCCAACCACCAGCTTTCTAATTTTCTCCAGCTTGTTCCCTCCAGTGCCCCAAATCTGACACTTCTTTGACGCCACACCCAAGACCTGCAGTCCATTGCTCCTCTTGGCTCCCACCCCCATCCCCGCGTCCCATCTGTCCTCCTTTACCAGCTTACACTTTGCGGATCACTTCTTTACTCATTCCTCGGACTCCCTCACTGCTGCAGCACCTGGCAGCACAAGTGCTCGGGGACGCCAGTGCCCTGTCTACGTGACGCCACCCCACACAGCTGGGAAAACGAGACAACCACACAGACTCTCATTCACAGCCACCCACTCCAAGGGGGGCCCTAGCATTGCCTGGCAATCCTACTGTTCCTGCAGTCCCTGCACTCTCCTGCCCCAAAGTGACCAGTTACATCTTTTCCTCTCTCTCAAATCGCCAACACCTTCCCTCTCTCATTCTCAGCTGATGGCCTCGCTTCCCAAACCACAGAGAAAACAGAAGACTCAGCCGAGACTGTCCACCTGCTTCCACCACCCCGGCTACCAACCTCTACGCACCTGCAGTCTGCCTTCCCTCCTACTGTAAGTTTGGCCTTTCCACCTGCGCGGGGCACTAGATTGTCTTCTTTCTCCTCCTCAAGGACTGCAGTAACTGGCCCTCTTTTGTCGATAATTTCCAACAGCATATTAACATTCTGCCACGTCACCCACCTCGGCGAGGCCTCCCTTGACTCCACACTTCCCTCCAGCTCCAGCCGGTGTTCTCTCCTCCCTCTAGTGCAAACCGCAGTCGCGCTGTCTATCCCCACCTGCTCCACCTCCTCCCCAACCCACTCCACGGTGTCCCTATCACGCCCTCCAAAAGGCTCCATCAGGGCCACAAATGATGGCTGCGTTATACATCCAATCGTCAATTCCTGCTTAATGTCCAGAAGCATCTGATATGGCTTTTGAAACACCCCTCCTTCGGCTGGCAGGACGCCACCCCCTGGCTGGCACTCTTATCTCACCAGTGTTCTTGCTCCCTGCTGGTGCCTCTCATGTGGGCGGCTGGCACAAGCCCTTTTAGCTCCAGCTTCTCCGGCTACCCTCATCTCCAGGGTGACACCATCCACTCCCACGGCTCCCTGTATGTGCCGAGGACTACAGCGTTTATGCCCCCAGGGAAGCCCTTCCCCTGGACTGCAGGCTTGAATAGCCAACTGCTTACTCGACATCCTGGGTGTCTAAAAGGACACCCAAATCCCACTGGTCTGAACGTGTCAGAAGCTGAACCCCTGCTGTGCACCCCATCCCAGACATCCAAACCTGCCCCGAGTCTCCTCACCTCACTGGATGAGGTGCCTTCTCACCACTCAGGTACAAAACCTTGCAGGCACCCTTGACTTCTCTTTCCTTTATCCCTCACACCCACCAGCAACTCCTTCCAGCTCTGCCTTCAAAATATATCCAGAAGCCAATGACTTTCTCCACCTCCACTGCCACTCTGGTCCAAGCCCCACCACCTTTTGTCTGGATTGATTGCTGCAGTAGCCTCCTGAGTGGCCTCTGATTCTGCCCTTTCCTTCACAGTCTTGTGCATGGAGCAGTCGGAGAGCCGCTCACCTTCTGAGTTAACTTAGATCAGGCCCCACTTCCTCAAAGCCCGTCAACAGCTTTCCAGCTCACGCAGAGTAGAAGCCCAAGTCCCTACAATGCCCTTTCAGGCCCAGCGTGACCTGGCCCCATCACCTCTGTCACCTCACTTCCAACCACGCTCCTGTGCTCACTCTGCTCTAGCCACCCTAACTTTCTTACTGTACCTTGAACTTGCCAAGCACATTATTGCCTTGGGGATTTGCATTTACCATCCTCTGCTTGCAACGCTTCCCTCAGACAACCACATGGCTGGCTCCCTTACTTTCTCCAGGTGTTAGCTCAAATATCACCCCACCAGACAGTCTTTCCCTGACTGTCCTATTTAAAATAGGACACACACTCTGCACTCTACAACCCCGCCTCTACCATCTTTATTCTGCCTTGTTTTGGTCCTTATGATTTCCTTTTTTTTTTTTTTTTTTTGAGACAGAGTGTTGCTCTGTTGCCCAGGCTAGAGTGCCGTGGCATCAGCCTAGCTCACAGCAACCTCAAACTCCTGGGCTCAAGGGATCCTCCTGCCTCAGCCTCCCAAATAGCTGGGACTACAGCCACACATCACACTGGGCTAAGTTTTTATTTTTTGTAGAGATGAGGCCTTGCTGTTGCCTGGGCTGGTCTTGAACTCCTGGCCTCAAGCAATCCTCCCACATCGGTCTCCCAGAGTGCTAGGATTATAGGCATGGGCCATTGTGTCTGCCCCATGCTATAATCTTTAACCTGCACAAACACCCTGTGAGATAAGTACTATCATCACCATTTTACAAAGTAGGAAACTGAAGCTCAAAAAGATTAAGAAACTTTCTCAAAGTCACACAGCCAGTAAGGTGTGAACCTGGTATCTGAACCCAGGCAGCCTGGCTTTTCAGCTTGTGTCTTAACCACTGAGGCCCTGAGATGAAACCCTGCTCTGGACCAAAGACAAAAGAACATCAGGCAGGTGAGGGGCAAGCTCGCCAAGAAGGTATCCAGTGTCTAAACCTCCCCAGCCGATGTACGATCACTCACCGTGCACATGGGACTGCTGGAAGCTCTTCCCAGGGGCAAAGTGGAAGTTTCCGGCCACCTGTAGGGGATATTCCCTCTCATTCTCCAGCTGTGTACTTCCTTTGCCTCCTGAGGGCCTGAGTGGGCCCTTGGTTCACCGTGGGGCTCGCCCAGCCCAGCTGGCCCTATCTTGCCTTGATCTCCCCCAGTACCTTGTTGACTTCCAGGAAGCCATACACCTGGCAGCCTTCGTTCTTCTGCTCCTGCATCTTCTGGCTGAAGCCCTCGCGCCGGCACTGCTCAATAGTGTCTGGGTTCTTGAAGGCCCAGCCTCGACGGCGATATGCCTCCCGTACATCTTCACAGGTGTTACAGCACCTGTAGGAGAGAAGCGCTGGCTGAGGGTGTCAAAGAGGCAGGACACCAGCGCTGGCATCTTGGGAAATAGAGCCCAAGCACTTCTGCCTGCTAACTAGGCTCTGCTGGCCTCATCCCTGACCATCAAATGTTCTCCAAGCGTGTTTCCTCAGTGGCAGCAGGACTGTTAAAAATACATATTCCCATTCTGTTTAGGGTGATGAACTTATGGAAAAGAAAGTAGTGATGATTATACCACACTATGACTATACTTAATGCCACTGAGTTGTACACTTAAAACTGGTTAAAAAGGTAAATTTTACGTCAGATATATTTTATCACAATAAACTTCTTTAAAGTACATATTCCCAGGCCCCAGCCCAGACCTGCTGAATTAGCCTCTTAGGGGTCAGGACCTGGGAAACACAACAGCGGTTACCATATATTGAGGGTGTAATGATCTGGGCTGGGCCTTCTACCCCAGTGCTTTACATATGATATATACTTAATCCTTATGTGACTTATGAGGAAGGTGTCAGTATTGTCCCTATTCACACAGAGAGGTTATGTGGCTTGGTCCAAGGACACAGGTGAAACCCAGGCAGCTGGATTCCAAAGACCACCTCTGAACCACTCGTCTAGGGTGAAGGGCAGAGACCACGTTAGTCTCATCCCTAGGTGTGTAGCTCCCAGGCAGGGCCTGGTCACAAAGCCTCAGCCACTTGCACCAGGATCAGTCACGGAGGAACGCACCCCACCCCCTCCAGATTCTGGGTCCGGCCTCCCCATTTCCCACAGTCTGACCGAGGCTGAGGCTGACAGATGGTGCCTGATGGGAACCCTGCTCTCCCTAACCCCAGGGTCCAGCTCACTTGATGTCTTCTGACTCAGCGCCATAGCAGCTCTCACAGCGATCAGGGTCCAGGGAGTCAGGGTCAAACACCGTCACCTCAACTTTCCCAAGCTCTAAGGGGAGGGCAGAGGCAGAGGCATCAGCTGGGGGCAGACAGTGAAATGTGTGGCCCCAGCCCCTGCAAGAGCCCTTTCTTTGGTCAGCGGCTTGGGAATAAGTTATAAAAATAGCAAATATTTATACAATGTATGCTGAGTCAGACACTATGGGCTTCTACATATACATTAATTCTTTTAATAAAAGTAACAGTAAGAAAACAGTAACAGTAAATACTAAACATTAGCTGGGTACAGATCACTGTACTTTATATACATTGTCTCATTTCATCTCCGCAATGACCCCATGAAGGTGGAGGTTATTACCCCCACTTGACTGAGAAGATGCTGAGGCTCACAGATGAGAAGTGACTTTGCCCAATGCAGCCTAGTTAGTGGCAGATTTCAGCTCTGATTCCAAAGAGCATGCCCTTACCTGATTTGCCATGCTGCTTCTCCTTAGACCTCTTCCTCTGCACTGTCTCCCTGCATCTCTCTACTTACTCCGTCGTAATTGGTGATTTCAATATTTAATACCTTGACCTCCCGTCCACTACTAATCTTTTTATTTTCTCATCCCACCTCAGCCACCCATTTCCATTGCTCATACCTAGACCCTGTCATTACCAATAACTGCAAACCTTCCAAAATTCAACTTCAAGGATCTGAATGTTACCTTTATTTTCCCAGTTCCCTATCTATCTCTGGTATCTCTAGTACCAATTCTTTGACACTACTAACACTATCACCCCTTCATGTCCTCACTTCCTGCCTTAAATTCCATGGTCCTTTGTAATTATTCTCCTGCATGTAACTACGATTCACTGTTCCTCTCCCCTCGTTACACAAACCCAGCAAAACCCAACCACAGTTACATTCGATTCTCTGCGCCTGCTGCTTGCCTGGACCTCCCTTACAACTGCTGGCGTTCTACTTCGTTTCCCCAATCAGGTCATTCTCCCATTCTCTGAGATGACTAATTTATAGACTTTCTCTCTCCCTGGGCTTCCAAACCCCTTCCTCTTTCCTCAGTCTTAGCTAATGTCCTTGCTTTCAATTTCCAGTAAGAAAAGAGAAGCAACAGAACTTCACTTGCTCTCACCACCAAACCCAGCATCTCATCCACATTCTCCTCCAGCCATCGTGGTTCTCTGCTCTCCCTTATAGCAAAACTCCTCAAAGTGTCATCTGTACTTGATGTCTCCACTTCTTTTTCTGCTCTTTGATCAGATTTTCAGCCCTCTTCACCCTAACAGTATCGAAATTGTTCCTTTCCAAGTTTCCAGTGATCTCCGTGTTGCCAATTGCAACGTTCAATTCTCACTCATCTTACTGAACTATCAGTAGCTTCTGACACAGCTGCTCACTCTCCTTAAAACTCTTTCTCTACTTGGCTTTTGGGATACCTCTTGGATCTCTTCTACTTCAATGACTAATCTCTCAATCTTCCTTCCTGGATCTTCATTTCCTGACTTCTAAATATTGCAGGGGCTCACATTCCAGCCCCTAGCCCTCTCCTCTACGTACATTCACTCCCTAGGTTTCCTCACTTAGTCCAATGGCTTTAACTACCATCTAGATTCTGCCAACTCCTAAATTTTCTATCTCCACTCCTTTAAATTCTACACTAGTACATCTAATTGCCTCTTTAACATCACCAGAGTGTAAAACAGGCATCCCAAATTTAACATGCCCCAAACCTGAGATCTCTCCTCCCTGAAATGCTGATTTTACCCAGTGGGAGCCAGCCTCCCAGATGTCTCCAATGATCCCCACCTCCTAGTACTCACATCCTTATGTAGTCCCCTCCTACAATAAATTGGGCTGACCTGTGTAACCAGCAGTGTATTGTAGAAGTGATGGTATGCAACTTATGAGGCCAGGTCATAAAAAAAAGTTGTGGGTTTCATCTTTTTCTCTCTTAGACCACTTGCAAGATCCAAGTTGGGAAAGCCAGCTGCAATGCTGTGAGGACACTAAAGCAGCCCTACTGAGAGGCCCATACGGAGAGGCCCTGAGATTCTGCCAACAGCCATACGAGCAAGCCCACTTTGAAGTAGATCCTCTACCTCCAGTCAAGCCTTCAGATGACTGCAGCCCCAGGCAACCACTTGATTGCAACCTCGTAAGATTGCAAAATCACCTAAGATTGCAGAACCTAAGACAGAATCACCTGTCCAAGCCACTCCTAAATTCCTGACCCAGGGAAACTGAAACAAAACAAAACAAAAAAAACCCCCAAATGTTTGTTGTATTAAGCTACTAACTTTTGGAGTAATTTGTTACACAGTAATGGGTACCTAACATTTGCTCACTCCTCTCACCCAAAAAATCCCTTCCTCTTCCTCTGGTCATCTTAATCACAAGTCATTCATTTGTTCAGAATGAAAACGTTAGAATCAACCTCGACTCTGCTCTCTCACACCCTGTATCCAATCCTACAGCAAATTCTGTTGGTTCCACTGGTGTTCAACATGTATCTGCGGAATGAATGGATGATAAAGCTCACCACCAAAGAAATCCCTCAGGTGTGAAAAATCCCAGCTTTGAGGTTTTGCTATGGTGGAAAACTGAGTTAATGGAGGCACTGGGAGGCCACCAAAAGAAAGGAAAAGAAGCTAAAAGTGAATACCCACTCTGTACCAGGCACTTTTCAATCCTATAATTCCATGTGGTCAGTACTACCATTTATCACCACTTTATAGCCGAGGCTCACAGACTGCAAGAGACAAAACTAGATTTTAACCCAGGCAATCTGACTCGAGAACCAACTCTTAACCTTGAGCCACCTGCATTCCAAAAGGGAAGAGCATTAAGGGCTGAATTTAGCTAATGGGCTGGGGAAGCAAACACTCAGAGAAGCCTGGGTCCATTTAAAGGAATTCTACGAGGGCAACAGCACATAAGACCATCCTCAAACTTCTGTTATTCAAACCACAATAGTCAAGGATTAAGGACCTCTGAGAATGATCCCAGGTAGAGTACCCTACTCAATATATAGAGAGGCTAGAAGTCTGGATTTCAGCCTACTCTGATTTTTACTGAGGATCCTAGATAAGCTACTTGACTTTAGGTCTTAGTTCTTTAATATGTCACTGAGCCTGCCACAGCCACTTGTGAGAAGGTAGAGCTCAGGCATGTCCAGCTCTGGGATATGAGACCCGGCCCCCTCCCCTGGTTACCATGCCGCTCAGCCTCCGAGCTCACGGGGATGCCATCTTTGTCTAATCGCTGCTTGAACAGGTTGTGTTCCACATCCAGCTGCTGTTCCCCAGCCACATCCATGGCATCAATGCTCAGATCTGAAAGCAGGAAGTCAGACTAAAGTACTGGATCCAAGGGGCAAGGGGATCTGGGTTTTGGAGAAACGGGATGCTGGGACTGTTTGGGTGCAGAACAGGATTTAGGAGAAGGTTGTACTGGGGTCCCGTCCAGAACCTGGGCTAGAGGGGTGAATGTGGAAGCCCACATGAGAACCCTGGGACTCCCAACTCTCTCACCCACGCTGAGATACTCACAGGCACAAGGCATGTGCGGGAAAAGCACATCAATGTTGATCTTCAGTTTATCTCCCCGCGACTTGTCCACGTAGAGCTCAGGATGCACCTGGAGCAGGGCTACCTCAGTAAGATTTGGCCCCACGCCTATCCTTCCTCACTCCCACCCCTAAAGGTCCTACCCCTAGAATGTCAAGCCCCGCCCACGCACTAGGCCCCGCCTCTTACCTCCGTGGTGAGGTAATACTGCAGCTCGGACAGAAACAGTAGCAGCATGAGAAGGCCACTGACAATGGTCACTGCAGGATGGGGAGCAAGAGTCAGAATGGCCTCTGCTCTGCTCCCTCAGACGCCGGCAGGCCGGTCAGAGTCCAGGCGCCAAGGCGAAGCTCTAGGACACCCCCCTCCCCGCGACCCCCGCCCCGCGGCGGCCTACCGGTGGCGCCCCCGCAGGTCTTGACCCGGAAGTCCTCCAGAGTCTTGGGGTAGGCATCGAACTGCTTCAGCTTCCCCAGCGCCTCCATGGGGACCGGCCGGAAAGGGGACGCCAGCCGGCCCGCCCCTGCAGCCTCCCGTTTCCGGCCCGGAGCCACGCCCCCTCGCTCCTCACGCAGGCGCAGCAAAGCGCACACCTGGCCCCACCCCTCATTCGCGTTCTCTTATAGGCGGCTCCGCCCACCGATGCTGCAGTGGTCCCTCTCCGCAGCAGGTGGGTCCTATAGCAACCAGGGTGCTGGGAGGAGGTCTCTGCAGGTTGGAAATTAATAATAGCGTTAGCTTGCCTTGTGCGGGAACTGCGCCAAATGTTTCACACTCTTGGAACATCTTGGAATATCCTAGAACAGTGGTTTTCAACGTGTCCCCGGACCAGCAGCATCCTTATCAACTGAGAACTGGTAGAAATGCAAATAGTTGGTTCCCACCTACTGAATGAGAAACTCCAGGTGGTAATTCTGATGCAGCTGAACTGTGAGAATCTCCGTCCTTTAAAGCAGGTGTGACTTTTTTATCCCCACTTTCCAAAGAGGAGCGAACTGTAGCCTGGAGAAGTTAAGTAACTTGCTCAAGATCACAGCCAGTTAATGGCAGGACCTGATTCCAACCCAGTTCTTCCGGACATTAAGTACTCTGGGAACAGGGCTTTGGGGGTTGATTTTACTCAAACAACGTCCCAGCACGTCTCCTGAGTGCTGCTTTCTGGATTACACGAAAGTGCTTTTCCGGCCCTGGTCTCATGGACATAACTTCACCCCTCCTTGCCTAGACTCAAGTGTTGTGGAGCTTAAGCTCTCCCCTGACACTTCCCATTGTAACCCATTGTCTCTAGGGGGACAGCTCCCACAGTAATCCAGCTGTAAGGACTAAAACATCAAAGACTCATAGGCTTTGATTTAGGAATCCCACTTTAGGAAATAAAAGCACCATGTCGCCAGGTGGTTGTTACACCCCCCCAATATTGAATCTCTCCCTTCCATTCAAAGATTTATTTTTTAAAAAAAGCATATCAGATTATAAAGATATATGCATGAGATTTATTTTTTTTTTTTTTTTTTAGCACGAGTCTCACTCTGTTGCCCGGGCTGTAGAGTGCAGTGGCATTAGCCTAGCTCACAGCAACCTCAAACTCCTGGGCTCAAGCAATCCTTCTGCCTCAGCCTCCCAAGTAGCTGGGACTACAGGCATGCGCCACCATGCCCGGCTAATTTTTTTTTTTTTTTTACATATATTTTTAGTTGTCCAATTAATTTCTTTCTATTTTATAGTAGAGACGGGGTCTCGCTCTTGCTCAGGCTGGTCTTGAACTCCTGACCTTGCGCTATCCACCCGCCTCGGCCTCCCAGAGTGCTAGGATTACAGGCGTGAGCCACCGCGCCCGGCCTTGATTTGCTCTTTTGATACTGGTTATCCCTTCATAGTTTAGGTTTGCAAGGCAGTTAAAAACAAACATGTATAGATATTATACTAAGTAAATATGTCTTCATATATTTCCTACAGAATTATTTAATAATCCAGATCACTGAGGTACAGCATGCAATTGACCAACTTAAGAGAAAACTGGATACTGACAAAATGAAACTCATAATAGAAGTTAAGGTAATTTACATTTCTTCTAGTCAGATTATAACAATTATCTTCAAATAAAATATTTTGGTGTTTTAACTTTGCGTGTCCAAAGGGTATTCAGGATTGACTGTCTTAAAGTTGTTACCTTAACAATAAAGAGCACGAAAGAAAAAAATTCAAGAGAAACTAAAACTTGTGAAAAGATGCATATTATAACAAAGCCAAAGTAAAATTTCACTAAGAACAATTAAAGAAAAAGAACTTTGTGAGTCACTATAGTCTCAAAATAATATTTAAAAGAAGTAGTGTTCCTGTATTAAAAGTTATTCATAAATAAGTCTGACAAAACACTGAGCTGTCCTCTGAGCTCCTATTTAATTTTTCCCCCTTTCTTGGGTAATTATTTCATTCTCTCTGGTTATTTTCATATATAGTCTATTGGTTTTTAAATTATGAATCTCAAGTCTCCTAGATGTAGTTTCCCTAAAGGCAGAAACTGTGGCTTAGTTAACATTGTTTCTGTCATAGGACCTTTTGTATAGTAGATGCTTATAGAGGCTTTTGGGTATACTTTATTTGGTAAGAATTGTAAATAATTAGTCATATCATAGGAATTATCTCTGAAGTACAGATGTCTTTAAAAAGCTCTTTTGTTGAACAGAAGAGAATAATATTTTCACACAAGTATCCACATAGGACAGGAAAATAAGAATTATATGAAGGCTTTCAGTTCATCTCTTTATCAGAAACAGCTTTATGTCACAGAATAACCCCTTTCTAGAATTATTAGTAGCACTGTCCAACAGAACTTTCTATACCTGCACTTTCCGATATGTTAGCCACTACTAGCCGCCTATGGATATTGAGCACTTGAAATGTACCTTGTGTGACTGAGGAACTGAATTTTAAATTTTTATTTAATTTCAGTTACTTTAATAGCTATATATGGCAACTGGCTACTACATTGTAGAGTGCAGTTCAAGATTATTTTCACTAGCAGCATTCTTAAGGCTAAACCCTGGGTCAGCACTGAGAAGCTTAAAACTGAAAATACAGAGAAGGAAAAGGGCAAAGGATTTTTTTCTTTCTTTTTTTTTTTTAATTGAGACAGGGTCTCACTCAGTTACCCAGGCTGGAGAGCAGTGACTCAATTGTAGCACACTGTAACCTCAAACTTCTGGGCTCAAGCAATGTGTACCACCACTCCTGGCTAGTTTTTAAATTTTTTGTAGAGATGGGGTCTAATTATGTTGCCCAGCCTGGTCTTGAACTGCTGGCCTTAAGGGATCCTCCCACCTAAGGCTTCTAAAGTGCTGTGATTATAGGCATGAGCCACTGTACCCAACCCAGTTAAACATTCTTATACAATATGCACTTGAAAAATAATTGGTCCAATGAAGGAAAACTGTATTCAATACATGAAGCAGCAGCCAATATGGAAAATTGAGAGGGTAGAAAGAAGTAATAAAAATGCCCCAGAGCCTTTAATTATGATTCCCTCATGTTCTTTTCTTCTGGAAAGTATGCACATTAGATCCTACCATCTTTGTATATTTTAACCTTATATTACCTATGGTTTGAACCCAAATTAGAATTGTTAGTACAAAAACAGTAAAGACAAATAAAATGAGAAAAAAGAAAAGAAAATTTTTAGCTTACAGACTGGGAAAAAAATTCTGTATTTAACCATAGTGCCTGACTGGCACATACAGACATTATACTAAGTATTTATTTCTGAATGGTCTACCCAAATCTACCTATGATTCAGAACTAAGGGGCAGAAAACCTAGCCTGAGTTGGTTGCAACCACATTTATTCAAGACAGTATAGCATAAGTAGTGCTTCTCAGAGTTTAACGAAGTGTCATCTGGGGATTCTGTTAAAAAATGTAGGAACTGACTTAGTAGTTTGAAGTGGAGCCTGAGAATCTTTGTTCCTAACAAGCTCCCAGGTGATGCTCGTGCTGCTGGTCCACAGACAATTCTGGGACTAGCAAGGGCTCTGGTACCAGGTGGTTTGAGGTTGAATCCCAGCTATACCACTTACTATTGTTATACCTTGAGCAAGTTACTTGTCCTCTAAGGGGGTCTCAGCTTCCTCAACTGTAAAATGGGGATAAATACTGTAATAGTATCTGCCTTAAAAGTTTTTTTTTTTTTTTTTTTTGAGAAAAAGGGGCTAACACACTAAGAGTGCTTGCCACAGAGTAAACACTATTACATTGCTTAAATATCTCTTCAGTTGTGAGGACTAGGAATTAAGGGGTTTTTTTGTATTTTGGGCTTTTTTAAAATAGTCTTTACACATTGAGAACAACACATTTGGGAGCTTCAGCAAAAAATAAAATTCCTTCTCACTCTAGTTTTTAGAACAGTTCAATGGTATTGTTCCTATATACTAATAAAGGAAATTATCTCATAGCGTATCTAGCAGTAAATAAGGATTTATGATCTACAGCAAATGAGAGAAAACAGTTAAAGCAGTTACAAAAACCTTATTTAAGATACATTGTTCATTGTATCTTGTTTACATTGCAATTAAGTACTTGTAGAAGGGTAAGATGAAGTTCATTTTTGAAAGGTAATTCTTTTTATAGATGAGAAAACAAGCAGTTTCAGACTTAAAAACATTGAAAGCTGAACTGGCACAAAAGAAAATTAATACATCTCTACGACCTCAATTAGGTATGTTAATTTAAAAGTTTTATTGTTGAAAAACGTAAATATTTGAGATTTGTTTAACCATTATTCTCCTTGGTAATGTTTAACATAAATCATAAGGTGTACCTTTCTTCATTTTATGTAGGTATTACAAAGTGTTTCAAGAAATACTAAATGTAATATAAAGCAAAATGGTGACTGGTGATTTTTTTACGATTTTAAGTCTATTAACCTATTTTTTAATACTATATAATTTTCATTTTTAATATCTTAAAATTTAATAGTTAATATGACTAAAATCTAATTACAAAGAAAAAATGTTTTAATAAATACTAATATGTCCGCATGAAAATAGAAACATAATTTGTTCATTGTATCTTAATTAAAAGAAATCTGGAAATATAAAACAGCGATATTGAACTTGCATCCAGAGCTATGGTAGAGTAGTATCTAAGAATTTAAATATTTTTATTCATTTATTTTAAAACAGACAATAGTGATTCAACATATACTATGGAAATGGTTGATTTTACTGTCGTAAACAATTGTGTAAATAGGAACTATAATATTCTTATAATAGATGGTTGAATCATTATTCCAACTTGGGGAGGGAATGTGCAGGAAAGGCACGATTTTATAAATACAGTGTTCAGGGATTCAGATTTTTAATCTGTGTATTCACAGGAACTAATAAGGGCAGCACAATGTTCTTAAATAATTGTCTTGAGAAGAACAGATATTTCATTACCTTTAGAAAAGTTCTTTGCATAAAATTCATCTTTTACAAAGAGGAACTAGTTGAGAAGCTAATCAATGTTTTCAGATAATTAGAAGTACAATGCAGATGTAGAAAAAGAAAAATTTAACCATGAAAACTAGCCAAGAAGTAAATCCTGTATGTCTATAAATGAAGAACTAAAAGTACAAATGACAGTGAATAGAATCAAGTTCAACACCAAATTATTACTATTGTAAAAAATCTAACAGATAAGACTCATAAAATTATTGGAAAATATTAGGTAGCTCTAACTAATTAAAAATATTAAAAGTTATCTTCTTATATTTTGTGAAAACATTTATTCTTCTATTTTCTTTTTCACTAACTGGAGTAATTTAGTTGAAGTACCTCAGAGACATGAGTACCACATGGAGTCAGGAAGCAGAAAAATTATTTTTATCAGTTTGATGAACCTAAAGAGGAGACACTCAATTGCAGGTTTTAAATTTAAAGATTGATGGCAGGAAAAAAAGGTATAGCACAAACTGCTTCTCAAAGGCTAGGTTTTTAAATATCTATTCTAAGCAAACAATTTCCACTTCAAATTATAAATATTTTTAAACTCAACATTGATTTGTAAGTGTGTATTTTATTAATAATATAATGGGGGAAATTTGGCATAATAAAATTCTGAAAGCAGTTTTTCCTAATTATAGTGTTGAAAAATCTCATAGAGGCTAATAGAGTAAGTTGACCTGTTTCTTGCCTATATGTTCCTGGATACTAAAGATATTTTTCAAATTCAATGAAAGCATTTCTTTGTTTTTTTAGTATACTAATAACTAAAGTATATAGCAACATGACTAAAATGTACACATTTTTTATTTCTTTAGATGTATCTATACAGATCATTTTTCTAAATCTTAATAGTCTGACAAAAGATGTTCATTTCTGTCACAGCTTTAGCTTTAAGGCATTCCACATTTCTTCAGTTTGTTGTTTGGCTACAGCATCTCCAGAGTAGTCAAGACAGTTTGCATTCCACATGCCAATGCCCCGTAAGCCATAGTTTTGTATATATGCTGCCTTTAAAGAAATGCTCCGAGGATTATCATACCAAACTTGATGAAAATGGCCAGCAGGATCCTATACAAATAAATTAAAATGGAAAGTTAAAGTATTCAATACAATAAGAGGGGGAAAAGTTTCTTAAATCCAGTGACTTAAAAAGGATACAATCAAATAACAAAAATTCTGGGGCCTAATACTTTCCCACTCTATTATTCAATGGCTCTGTATGTGATATAGATGGTCCCCAACTTACAATGGTTTAACTTAAAATTTTTAGACTTTACGATGGGTTTATCGGGTATTTAATGCATTTTCCACACAAGATGTTTTTGACTTATTATAAGTTTTATGAGGACACAACCCAATCATAAGTCAAGGAGCATCTGTATTTTCTAGATATTGCTTATGGCACTTTTAATGACAGCAAAGATTACACAAATGAGCCTACTGATATATTCTATTTAAGGTCCGTCTCCTGTCCTAAGATTCTTTCCTTGCCCTGATTCAATGATTATCAACCAAGATGTACAAGTGAATTACCTGCAGGGCTTTTAAAAATACAGCTTCCTGAAACCACATTAAAACTTACTGAATCAAAATTCTCCAGGGTTGGTTCTAGGTCATAGTTGTTTGTTTTGTTTTAATGTTCCATTAGGCAATTCTGAAGTTAAGGAGATTAATTGCTCTGGTCCTCTAACACCAGCTTGTATGCTTTTTTGTATTCCCTACAGTTCCTGGAATTGTGCCTAGCTAGGAGCTCAACGGATGATTTTGTTTATGATGAATCAGCCAAATCAAAAGGTAATGGCAGAGGAGGAGGAAAGTTCATACTTTTCTAAGTCTTACAGAATTGCTTCTAAAAGCCTGTTAAGGTCTAGACTCCATGAGTGACTTAACACACACCTGATTAAAAGCCATAAATTAGATTCTGGTCTTATGCTCACCTTCCATCTGAACAGTCCTTCTCCCTAGTATCACCTGCCTCTATCTAGTACTAAGACAGTCTCTCTAAGGAGGAACATGAGCAACTAGATAAGGGACAAAGGAAAGGAACAGATCCAGGCCAAAGGTTATAGAAAAGGGGAAAAGATTGTGACTAACTTTACTTATACATTTGGGAAACTTCTTAAAGGCAATTCTGAACAAATGCCAGTAATATTTATGGTAGCACTCCTGGAATTAGAACAGTCTCCTGAATGACTACTTTGAAAAACAGTAGTCACTTGGTAAATTCATAAGGTGTGGCATATTTAAATATGGTAGACTCATTACATATAAGCGTAATTCATTTTTAGAACTAGACTAAGCCATACATGCTCTAGTATAGTTGTGATTCAGTATTAAAAGGGAATTGCAGAACCTGTACCTAAATATGAAAGATTTTTGAAGATTCAGGGGCAAATCCAAAAACATATATCTCTGAATTTTGCCATCATTCTAGCTAGTACTTTGGAGCCTTTTTGATATCACTAAGAAATTCAAATATCTCAAAATAGTGAAGGATCAAAGGGTGAAAAACTGAGTATATATAAGATTGATTTATGCATGATTTATACACCATCCAGAATATCAAGTCCAAGATGAGCTGCTATTGCTGAAACGGCATAAGAAGGTAGAATGAGTCTATTAAAAAATAACAGAAACTCGACTTTAGTTGCTACAGAAGAGGCTGTTCTCAGCCTCATTCCTTCAAGTCTTATCAGAGTATTTCAGGCTACTTTGAAATGGAGGCTTTCAGTGGTGGTAACCTATTTTGGCCCAAAGCCCTTTTGAAAAACAACAGTTAGAGTTGTCAACTATTAAGGAAACGCTGTTTGTGATATGCTTGTTTTTTGGCATCACTAAAATGACAAGTTGGCCCAACTAAAGCAGTTGCACTATTAGCAAAACTCAAACTGCTCACCAGGGAACCTAAAGTTCCTGATTACACAGATCCAAAGACAAGTTCATTCATGTAAATAGCAGTCTGTACGTTATGCCCTTATAAGAAAACTGATAGAAATTCTTAATACCTAATTATTAAAATATATGAGTATGAAAATAGAATGAATATTCATAACTTATAAAAAGTCTTACTTTATAATTATAGTAAGGAGCCTGTTGATCTTTATCCCATTGGTTTCCAGAAATAGAACTATTCATTTGCTTCATGATCATTTTATAGGGCACCTGACGTCCTGCAGCATCACTACAAGGAGCCCCCCGGAAAGGGACTTTTGCAATAGTACAAACATGATCCTAGAAATACAGAAACATTCATGTTACAGATTATCAATTAAGCACCCAAGAGTCAAATCAGAAAAATAATCAAAAACTACTTGTTAGAATAAAATACACGCTATAAATAGATAACCTGATTATAATGAATAAAAGTTAAAAGAAATCTAATTATTAAATAAAATATGATAATCAGAAGCTTTCATGGGATTAAATCTAAGATAAACAATTTTGAATCTCAAACTATATTTCAGAAATTCTAAATAAAGTTTACATGTTCCTAATGAAAACAAAATGAGCTATAAAAAATATAATACAGAAGAAAAATTACATAACAAATGACCTGTTCTTACCTGAGATAGATTCAGGCATGTATAATCATAACCATACCAGGGAACACCCATTACAAGTTTCTTAGGATTAATGCCCATCTTGATGTAGTCATTATATCCTAGTCAAATAGGGGCGGAAAAAGCATATTTTTTCTCTTCATGTATCTGTTAATGTGTTCATACAAACTATGCAGGCACTCAGAGTCTAAGTTAGTAAAAATAGGTATATTAATGGGCAAAATAGTGTTTCTCTAATATATTATAAAACTCATCCCTTAATAACTGTAACTTCCATATCTTGCTTTCTAAACCAATTCTTTTTGACTAAAAGAAAACATTCATAACTAAGATCATACTGAAACAAAAAATTGACAAAATCTATATATAAGAGGAATGACAGATTTCAGGAAAGCATGCTAGTTATATCTATTAATTCCTAAGACATGATATAGTTGATATTCTAGATTTTAAAGTTTCAAGAAAGTTCTGTAACTCTTAAACTTTCTGGCAGTGACATCTCAGAATTTCTTATAGAAATCACAAGTGTTCCATGTTTTACAAATATTCTGTAAGTATGAATGATAGCTGGGGATAAGAAATGCCCCCGCCCATTCTGTTGTACATAACCTGTAGATGGAGGAAACAAAGAGAAAAATGAACAAATTCTTGATACCATCAGTCTTTTTCCTGCCCAATACTGCACAACATGTTTTTCCAACAAGAGATACTCCCAGATCATCTAGAATGTTGATTTAAGTAAGTTTATTGCTCTTCAGAGCCTTTAATGTTACTGTACATTATTAAATATCCAAAAGAGGGGTGAGGTATGCACATTTCCCAAACATATTTAATAAAGAAACTTTTGTTGATAGAAAACACAGTTGTCATCTCTTTCACGAAACAGTTTTGGAACCCTGAATTAACTAATTACTTTGTAATTTTAACAGAATGAAATTCAGTTATTTTTTTAATTTAAATAGTATTATGTTTATGATCAGATTATTCTATCCAATTAAGACATGATTAAATGAGGCCAGGTTCTAAGATTTTAACCTCTATGTAAAAGAAAAAAAATTTGATTTATAAATCAATTAACAACTCAATTGATACCAACTATCTCAGAAAATTCCAGATTGAGTCCAAAGATAGCAAGCAATCTTTTATTCAGTTGATTGATGGGATACAAACTGATCCCAGCTTTGGAGATGATAATGCAAAGACCACATCGTATGAATGACAGGTCAGAAGTTCTCAAATTCTGATAGGAATATAATTTTAATATACCACAGGTACTACTAATAATATAAAACCAATCCCATTACTCATGTAATGTAGGTATCCACACCATTAACTATTTTTGCTATTATTTAACATTGGTTATTTCAACAAAAGTATCCTGTCAAATTCCAGATAAGCAAATATCTTCTTCATGTGATTTCATGACAAGAGTACTGGAATTGAAATTAGAATACCTGATTGACTCCAAACTATATAATACTTCATAGTTGGGCAACCATGAGAACTTAGTATCTTTTATCTCATCTATAATGGAGGGTTAATAAAAACATACCTATCCCACAAGGTTGTTAAAGGAATTAAGTGAAAACTTCAAAACTTTATAACTTTTTATAAACTTTTTTTTTTTATAAAACGTTCTCCAAATGAAGTAAATTTTATATATTTCAAGCAAGCTTTATAAATTAAAAAGGTATACACATAACTTAGAAATACTATTAATAAAAGATATCTTAATGTTTGAAGTTCTTGAATTAATACTACTAATAATCATTTTGTGGATTCTTACCAGTTAATGTCTGATTATAGGGAGCATTGGCTGCTGCAATACATCCTGACCAGACCTGACTCTGTTCATCATAAGACATCACAAAAAGGAAGTCACAAGCATCTGCAATTCCAGTATAATTATAGCACCTTCTGTCTATGTTCTTTGGAGACCAAGCTACATCAAAGGTTACCTGTGAAGAAAAACATATCAGTTTATGTAACATCATCAAATATGCATATTTGTCAGTTTTTTAAATTATTTTTCTTGCCTCATACTACCCAAGAAAAAAGAACTGCTTACAGTATATGAATGTGAGGATTGATACATGTAGAATTAGAACAGTTCTAAGAAATATATTTTTTGCCTGTATTCAGCTGACTAGGACATACATTTGGACATATAATGACCGGGAACAGCGCACTACATAGAAGACGACAGGTTTTAACAGCGTAAGTCTTCAGAGGCTAGGCTGATTGAAAGAAGCATAACAACAATAGGGTATGGTGGTGCCCTGAGCAAGTGGAGAGTAAAGGCACAAAAAGAACTCAAATATAAAAGTTGTAAAAAATACTGTGCAGGCTCAACGTGTCACCTACTGGCACAACCTGCCTGGGTTGTGGGTTTGTCCTCCCTGATTTGCAGTTACATTACATGGTAGGTTTGGCCCAGTATTGCAGCTAGAGAAGAATGTTATTTTATGGCCCACAGGTGTAGATTAACCAACTCAAATTGTCGAACAAATCATTTAAGTGATCTTATTTTATGGAAATCTTCAAATAAAACTTGAGTAATAGCTTTCATTTTGAATGGCTGGCCAACCTTCAACCAGGAGATGAGTCTCTTTATCTGTTCATTGCTTTAACCAAGTATTAATTAGCCTTATTTTATCGGTGTACAAATGTTCTAAAACTTCATTAAAGGTTTTTTTTCTTAATTAGGCACCCAATAAACATTAATTACTTAGAAATTGAGATACTATAGATAAAATTTTTATACTTTGGCCAATTCTAGCAAAACTCTTTTTCAGGATTTTCTCAAAGTTATCTCTATAATTCTCTGAGTATTCACATAAAAGGACACTCTGCTTTATAAGTGCAAGCTTTCCTCAATAGCTCTCCAACAAAATGGGTTATGAAGTGCAATTTTTACATACTGGACCCCACTTTATCACTGCCTATTACAAAATGGGAGCTATGTTATAGTAATACAGAAAATAAATGACTACATCTGAACAAGTAAATTTCAAATCCATTTTGTAAGTCCTTACCTCTCTCCTGCGCATTAGAAGCATTTTCACCTGGATTTCCTGTCATAATTAGTCTCATTTTTGAGAAGGTAGCATTAGTATATTAGGAAACTGAAAGACTTGGGTTCTAGTCTTGGCTGTTATAAGTAGGTCTGTGTCATTGTTAAGTCACTTAAAGCAGCAGTCCCCAACTTTTTTGGCACCAGGGACCGGCTTCATGGAAAACAATTTTTCCATAGATATAGGGAGCATGGGGTGGGTGGGGAATGATGGCTTTGGGGTGACTTTGCAGCTGCTCCCCAGCACTAGCATCACTGCCTCAGCTCCACCTCAGACCATCAGGCATTAGATTCTCATAAGGAGCACAACCTAGATCCTTCGCATGTGCAGTTTACAGTAGGGTGGGCACTCCTATGAGAATTTAATACTGCCGCTGATCTGACGGGGCGGAGCTCAGGCAGTGATGGGAGTGATGGGGAGCGGGAGCAGCTGTAAACACAGGTGAAACGTCACTCACTGGCCCTCTGCTCACCTCCTGCTGTGTGGCCTGGTTCCTAACAGGCCAGCGACCAGTACCAGTGAGCAGCCCAAGGGATGGGGACTGCAGACTTAAAGCATCTGAATTTGTTTTCCTACGTATAAAAATGAGGGTGTAGGAAAAAATCTTCAAGGGCATTTATTTCTACTTCTTTAATTATGACCACAATTCTGTAAATTAAAGTCATCATCTTATCCCCAAAACTCATTTCTCCCTCCAGGTGCTCTGTATTAGTCATTTCTGCTGGTTACCAATTTAAGAACATTTGGGCCATTTTCTGACTCTCTTCTTCCTTCACACCCCACATCTAATCTCACATCTTCCTTTGGATGTTTTCTCACGCCCCTTCCTTTCCATTAACTAATTCATTTAACAAATATTTATTGAACACTCGCTGACTGTTAGGGTTCTACCATCATCCCAATCCAAACTGTCAGTCTCTAGTTACTATTTTGTTCAGTTAGTCATTAGTGGTCTTCCTTTCTCCTCTAGTTTTACATACTGCTGCAGAATACTCTCCCAAAACTCTATTATTCTACACATGTAAGGCCATTACATACAGGATAAAATGCGTACTCCTCAGTCTGACACTCTGGATCTTCCACAATCTGGCCTGCCTTTGCAACTGTATCTCTCACTAATTCATCTAACATGAACTTGACACAGTAGCCCAAATTGTTCTACTCACCTCTCAAACCTGGAAATAGATATTCCTCCTGCAAGGTCTTTGCTCAGTCTCTTCCTCCCTGCCCTTTCAATGTAGCTTAATCAGGACTGGCAATTAGGGTGTATTCTATACGTCAATCCTAACCTATTAGTAACAACTATCTAAAGAATGAAGAAAAAGTTTCTGAGACCAAAGTTTGTGAGGAGGAGAGGGGTATGATGTCCTGCATACCTGCTATTTGCTATTCTTGATCTACACTGTACTCATCTGAAAAGTTGAATTCTACACTGACCTTCCCTACTTGAATAAAACCACAGAGATGTCAATCTTATTATTTTACCAGTGATTCTCAAGTTTATAATGACCAACTGTACCAGAGTCACCTAGAACACTCTGTAAAAATGCAGTTCCCTAGGCTCTATTCCCAGACCTACTGAATCAGTCTTAGAATATTTTTAAAAAGCACTGCCAGGTGATTCTGAGACAGGTTTAGAAATCACAGGTTTATAGTACTTATAATGCTCTAAAGGTAGGGATATCACTCATTTACTTAATAAACAATTCTTAAACATTGTGTTAGATGTCAAGTAGCTGTTCTCTGCCTTAAAAAACTCATTGTCTAGCCTAGTAGTTCCTAACCATAATCACCTATGAAATTTTTTTAAAATTATGAACTCTGGGCTTACCCAAAACTTTCTGAATAATAATGTCTAGGAGTGAGTTCCAGTGTGCATGTGTGTGTCAGCATGTGAGAGAGGGCATGTATTTACATTTTTTTAATACCCCTGGTGATCCTGATATGTGGCCAGGTTTAAGAATCACTGGTCTGGGGCCACACTATCCTTTGCTACCCATAAGTGGCCCGGCAAGATGCCTGGTACTGTGATCTTGTGCTCTAACCATGCTCATTACGGCAGTGGGAAAGCACACTGCCTATTGTCATAGCTCTGACAGGTTCTGTGGAGTTAGTCCTTTGAGCCTTATAGGCCTTGGGTACTTTGCAAGTAATTCAGAAACTGTGGAGGAGGTGAAGTACTTCCCCAGAACTATCTCTACCCTTGGCAAGAGCTGTTTCTGTCCTGCACTGGTGAAAGCCAGTTAGGCCGTCCTGTACTCTTGCTGCCCCCGCTGCCTATCTAATACTTGTAACTCTGCTACAAGGCAAGCAGGTGGGGGCAATCCCAGCTTTGCATTTTGATGTGAATGGAGAACAGAGTTAGTCCCTTAAAATTCCTTAGATAAGAACATCAAAATGTTCCAGAAAATTTTTTTAGGAAGTATGTGCTGAAATTCTTTCCTATTCCATTTCCATAAAACTAAAATTGTATTAATCATACCCTCATGAATACATTTTGATAGGGAAAATATGGAGTTTCCAAAAAATAAATGAATTTTTTACCTGTGATCCCTCAATTTCACGATGGAGAGAGTCTGTGGTTTCTTTGACTAAAGCAGTTAATGCATCATATTCAGGTGATGAACAATTTACTTCTTGCTCTATGTCTATATTAATTCCATCCATATGTTGTGTTTTGGCTAAATCAAGTTTTTGAGCTATCCAAGATGCTCTGAAAGTAGGATCAATGATATCCTTTAGGGATACATCCCCTGTGGAAGAAGTATACATCTTTTGTACATATATGCTTTTCACAGTTTAATGACATTTACTTCACAAACCTATTCCAAAGAGATCAAAATGTCTAAAACATTTCATTATTTTGCAAGACTACACCCCTAACTTAAGCTTTCCAAATGGAGAAAGAATATACCAAAATAATAGAAAGCCATTACTTACTGATCTACAAAATAACCATTATGAATAATTAGTAAAATGATTCTCAAGAAGCAAGAAATTGGTGGACTATGTCTAAGTAAAGGTCATCTTGCTAATTGGGAAGTCACATTTTGCTCAAAACCATACAGTGGTTTATTTAATTTTTAAAAATATCTATTTATGAAATAAATTATACAGTATTTAAAATCAACTTTTAGGATACTAAAAAAACAGATAAAGATAAAAAGGGAAGTTTTTGGAAAGTCAGGACTATAGCAAGTAATACAGACAAATTTACCAATTTGCTGGACTCATAGACCTCGTAAAAACATACCTTTAAGTACTACTCTGGCTCCTCTTGAATGAGCATAGCACATAAGTTCTGAGTCATATTTTCCAAAAACTGCCACAGTAGTAATCTGTGACCAATCATAAGATTTCCAAGTTTTCTGTCCAACATCAAACACAAAAACCTGCCAGAACAAAAGAGATAAGCACCATCATTTAAAACAAGAATATCATGCTGACCAAACAAAATAACATTCACCACCATATACCAGGCACCATGGTGGGCCCTGTACAACAGTGAAGAAGGCATAGGAGTCCCAGTGTAACTGGTACCAGGGGTAATTAGCCAGGTCTGGAAAGTGGAGAAGGATAGGCCAGGAAGAAATAGTGGCAAGTGCCAAGGCCTGCAGGCAGACAGACCATGGTGGTTGTGTAATTTAAATATTTAGTATAGCAAATACCTAGAATTTGGAGAGAGTGAAGGACCAGAGTGGTAGGCAGGGTTAAATCATGTAGGGCCTAGTAAACCTTGTTGAGAAGTTTGTACTTCATTATTTATCCTAAGGGAAAGGGAGAGAATAAAAGCATTTTTTAAAGGAGAAGGTATGCATTTTAGAAAAATCCCTTCAGCTGAAGTGGGAAATGGATTAGGGAGAGGCCAAAATGGGAGGCAGAATAGGGAAGTTGTTGGAGGAATCCAAGCAAGAGATGATGGTGACCTCAGCTAAAATTTCCGATTTTATGGGCAGGGCACAGTGGCTCACACGTCTAATCCCAGAACTTTGGGAGGCCAACGTGGGAGAATCACTTGAGACCAGGAGTTCGAGATCAGCCTGGGCAACACACAAGACCCCCATCTCTAAAAAAGAAAAATTAGCCAGGCCTGGTGGCTGAAACAGGAGGATCATCTGAGCCCAAGAGTTTGAGGTTGCAGCAAGCTGTGACTGCGCCACTGCACTCCAGCCTGTGTGACCCTGCAAGAGATACCGTCTCTTAAAAAAAAAAAAAGAAAGAAAGAAAATTAGTGTGAAATTGAACAGATTT
This sequence comes from Lepilemur ruficaudatus, assembly GCA_963574885.1. Lineage (NCBI taxonomy): Eukaryota > Metazoa > Chordata > Mammalia > Primates > Lepilemuridae > Lepilemur > Lepilemur ruficaudatus. The sequence continues at coordinate 27,204 of CAUYRT010063677.1, read as the reverse complement.
TAGTTTGAGGAACTAGACTTAGCCTGTAGACCCAAAGTTACGATTTGCAAGTCATTGCTTATGGGAAGCCAGCAAGGAATTTCCTTCCAGAATCTGTGGGCGCAGTACTTCTAGATGCCTGAGGGATCTGGCTGATGTGTAATATATGTAATGTCAGTAGCAGCTATTCATTTGGAAGGGGATGTAACATGGCTCAGCTCCAGGCTAGACGTTTCATTTTGCATAAGGAGTTGGGTCGGTGGTCTTGAGATTTTTAATTTTCTTTAGGCCATGAACATACAAAGGGGCACAATTTTGCTTCTTTGTATAATTGGTTTTCAAAATGCCCACAAATGCTGACTAACCCATTAGGTATTGGGTACTACAATGAATCTTTCAGATTGTTTAGAAAAATTTAATTGGATGCCCATTAAGCTGAAACAGCTTCAGTGCCTTGGATTCCTACTTAAGTAAACAACGTAAACAGTGAATCTAAACTTAAGCTTAACCTATTAGAAACTGCCAACTGATCTCTAACTAGAGACTTTCCACCAGGTCATATCTAAAAATCTACTCCCACAGCCAATCAAGTAATTATTTTACTTTGCCTCCACTTCAACCAATAAAAGCCCACACTCACTCTGCTAGAGCAGACATTTCTGAACCCCTTGGTTTAAGTGATGCCAATTCATAAACTGTTATTTCCTCAAATAAACACAATTACTTTAATTTGTCTAAAGTTTTAACAAGATGTTACATTTCCACACTAGGCAGGTTCTCCATAAACACTTTCACCACTTTTATGTCTTCTCCTAAGCCAGGTATACGTACTTTTTAATTGGCATTTAAATGTCCCTGCCTCAAAATTAATGGACTAGATTAAGAGCTAGGAATCGTTCCTATTTCTACAAAAGAACTGTTCATTGGACTAAGCCTTTGGACCTCCCCGGTATCTTCCAATTCCTGCTACGGCCATCAAACTCGAGGCAGCCAGGTGGTTTTAATATTGCTTCCAAAAGGGCGTTTGATTAAAGCTGCCAGAAGCTTTATATCTTGTTAGGTGAGTAAAAGGAAAATTTTCTGAAAAATCTATTTTTACCACCCTTCTTGGGTGGTTCTGAGGTGCCATAAAGGGAAGGGCAGGAGGAATGGAGAAGTCATTCTGCCTCGCAGGTGCAGCCGGCGCGCTCAAGTCTCTCTCAAACTAAACCCTCGTGCTCCGGGAAACCGGGAAATGGACCGTACCGTCTTGTTCGTTCTCACGCCTGGAGGCCCCAGGGAGGCAAGCGGGAGGAGGGCTGGACGCCTGCCTGCCAGGGCGGCGCTTCCCCGGCGGGAGGCCCAGGAGTGCCCCAGCCCCTCCGAGCCGCGCTTCCTCGTCTGTAAACCGAAGGAGACGCGAGCAGTTTCGGCGCTTACACCGCCTTTCTCTGCTCCACTCTGAACCTCCCCGCGGGCCTTGACACCCCGACCCGGGGGCGGGGAGAGCGCTGACCTCGAAGTCCGGGCGGCGGCGGACCGGGCGGCAGAGCGCGGGCTCCGGGCACGGGCAGTCGGCCCCGGCCGCCAGCGGCAGCAGCAGCGCCAGCAGAGCCAGCCCGGGGGCGCCGAGCGGGCGGGCGAGGGGGCGCCGGCGTCCGAGCTGTGGCTGAAGCATGCCGGCCGGCGGGTCACCACGCCGTGGCGGCCGGCTCTTCCCCGCGGGACCGGCCGGGCCTTCCTTCCGGCGGCAGGAAGGCGCGTGGTGGCCCTCGGCGGCGGGCGCGGGCGGCTGGGGGCGTGGCGGGGAAGGGGCGGGGCAGTTGGGCGGCTGGGGGCGTGGCGGAGAAGGGGCGGGGCATTCTGGCAGCGGGGGCGTGGCGGGCCGGGGGCGGGCGGTGGAGTGGAACGCACGTGGTCTCCACCGCTCTTATCTCCCGGACTCCTGCTCCTCACTTTGGCTCTGTGTTGTGGTTGGTTGTGTACTTGCGGAGCCGTCCCCAATGGAGAAGTGGGGTGTCTTTGGAAGGGACGATTGAGCAACGTGGTTGGAGTGGCCAAAAGATTCTTATCATATGGATGTCAGTTCTGAGTTAAGATGACAGTTTGAATACAAGCATCTAATTTCGCTTACTCCCATACTTAAATTCCAGCAAAAACCTAAACCAAGGAGATGACAGCAACAAAACGTTGGAGGCTGGAGAGCATACGTATGAGAGGTAAGTCGAAAATAAAGGGGATTAGGTGAAGGCTGCTTGAGAAGCAGTCACATCGCTAGGTCTTTATCCACCTGCAGGTCTCCGGGCAGCTGCCCTTCTCCCTCCCAGACTGAAGGTGGGAGGTTTACTCCTAGGGAGAGGGTAAATTCTCTGGCGAGTGTTTGGGTAAAGCAGCTAAAACGGGAAATAAAAGACTTTGTGCCTACCGAAAACCGAAACCTTCACTAGCTGATCACAGTTTGGTTAACCCAAGAGGCTAACCAAAGACGCTGACATCAGGGGTTTTCTGGACGAACCCTATAGTGAATTCAAAGTCAACAGCACCAGCCATCCACTTCGAGCTTCCTCTCTTTTTACTTTTACTTTTAATCATGGACAGCAACCAAGAAAATCCGATAATACAGCAGGAAGAGGCCCAAACAACAAGGAATTTAAAGGGGTGGAATGGGGGATAAAAAGAGTTCTTGGAAAAAAAGAAAATAGCAGAAATGGAAAAAAAAAAAAGCAACGGAAGATTAATATTAAGGAATGTAGAGTAAAAGACAAAAAAGAAGATAAGTAAATTGGAAAAGTAGTACAGACAGGAAGAAAAAAATCATGTAATTCGTCAGGCTGCTTGTAAAGCAGAGTAGTGCAAAGGACAAGAGGTAACTAAGTAATTATAAAGGCTCCAGGATTGAAGGATGTGAGCTCAGGACACAATTGCCCCTCCCCTCCCAGGGGTGAGGCGTCCCCTCCCCTGCACTCTCTCTGGGAGTTATCTTCTTAACGTAGAGCCAATTCCCTGGGTGTCCTTTTTTATACTGAGCTCCCGAGGGTTCAACACACAGACAGTGCTCAATAAATATTGGGTAAACTCACCTAGGACATGCAAAGGGATCCTTGTTAAAGTTGCTAATGACCACAGTATTGCCAGTGTTTTTCTTTTGAGACAGAGTCTCGCTCTGTTGCCCCAGCTAGAGTGTAATGCTGTCATAATAGTTCACAGCCATCTCAAACTCCTGGGCTTGAGTGATCCTCCTGCCTCAGCCTCCCAAGTAGCTGGGACTACAAGCACGTGCCACCACGCCCAGCTAATTTTTGTATTTTTTGTAGAGATGGGGTCTTGCTCCTGCTCAGGCTGGTCTCAAACTTCTGACCTCAATCTTCCTGCCTTAGCTTCCCAAAGTACTAGGATTACAAGTGTGACCCACTGCACCGAGGCATTGCCAGTGTTTTTCTTGTTTCTTTTGTAACATTTGAACCTCCTTGAAATTCTCTTTTTCCTAAAGATGGCTTTTGATAGCTTCCTGATATTCACTCTCAACTCTCTGGCTCTTCAGTCCACATAAAGAGCCTTTGCTTCCACATTCACCTGTAAAATGCCAGTGATACCCAAGTCTCTACCTTCTGCTGCTTATTCTATGACCTAGCTCTCATTTGTGACCTCATGTATGCCCAGAGCTTCAGCTGCCACTTATGTGGCAGATCTCAGATCTCAATACCTAGCGTGTACCTCTCTGTTGAGCTCCAAACCCATATGTCGAGTTGCACACTGGACACATGAACTTGGATGTCTCAGAGACCCTAAATTCAACACGTCCAGAACAATTCATTGTCCCTGGGTAGGGGGTCCCACCCTTAGGCTTGACGATTCACTAGAAAGACTCACAGGACTCAGAAAAGCTGTGATGCTTGTGGTCATGATTAATTACAGCTAAAGGATACAGATTAAAATCAGCAAAGAGAAAAGGCACACGGGCAAAGTCTAGGAGAAACCAAGCACACGCTTCCAGGTGTCCTCTCCCTGTGGAGTCACAACCATGTATGACGACACATGTGAGGTGTTCCCAGAGAAGTTCACTCAAGCCTTGGTGTTCAGTCAGGCAGGATCCGATGCCCATCCACACGCCTGATCTCAGCTATTCAGACTCCAGCCCCACAGGCAAAAACAAGCATTCGCCATTAATCACACTGTTAGGATAAACTTAGCTGGTCACGCTGGTACAGATGGCCCAAGGCTTCAGGTGTACAAAAACACTCTTAGCAGGCAGAATACGCCAAGACTCAGGGGGTATTTCCCAGGAGCCAGCCAGGGCCGGTCCTGAAGACAGACGTTTGCTGGGAGTAATGTGCAGGCAACCCAGGTCCACGGAGGTGACCATTTCCTGCACGATCCTCCAAAGCTGTTCTTCCTTAAACCCCATCATCCACCACTTCCTGAGCCAGAAATCAGCCTGGATGGCACTGCTTAATCCCAGCATCCAATCCGATCCCACCTACGAGTCCACCCCCTCCTCTCAGTCACTTCTCACTTGAGTCCCTGCAAGCTGGTCTCATCTCCACTTTGCTCTCCTTCCAGCAACTCTCCGCATTGCTTCCATCCGGACACGAGAGATGGGATGTTGCTATGACAGAAGGATACACAGTGAAGGCATTTGTAACAAATGCTTTGATAGAGGAATATTTGCAGTGCTAGGACTAGCAGGAAGAGGGGACAGTCTACTTGTGTCACATTTGTGCTTGAATTATCCAATAGCAGCCCCAAACCTTCAGGGCAAAGTCAAAAGGTCTTGAATATAAGACCCTTTTAGCCTGGCCCCTGCTGACTCCTTCACTCTGGCCAGAGAACCATTTGCAGTTTCCCTAAAGGTCTTGTGCTTTCATACCCCGGTCTTGAATGTTCTGTTCCCTCTACCTGTACTGTTCACTCTTCGATACTCAGCTCAGACACCCTCCCTGACTACCAACCCCTCAGTCTAAGCTACTGCTCCCAGAGCACTTTCAACGGAGCTCTTATTGAAAATACTGCCTTAAAGGGCCCATTTGCTTGTTTCCCCAATAGAGTGTTAGTTTCTGAGGACAAAGGCCAAGTCACCGTGCATGTTAGGGTCTCGGCACCTACCGCAGCAATCCTAACAGGCATTCAATGAATATCTGCTGAACAAATTAAAGGAAGTTCAATTCTAAGAGTGGAAAGGTGACTGCCTGCCTGGAGAATCAGAAAAACTTGCTAGAAGTAAGAACATCAAAGTGAATATTAAAGGAAAATAGAAGTTTATCCGATTAAAGAGAAAATGTGCTATAAAATAATTCTAATACGACTCCTGCTGATCAAATGCCAGCTCTACCACATGTCAGCTGTGCGACGCTGGGCAGGTCTCCTTACCTTCCTTTGCTTCAGTTTCCAAATCTGTAAAGTAACTGAGACAACAGCTCCTACACAGGGAGTTGTTGGGAGAAGTAAATGAAATTGCTTATTAAGGTTCAGTATGGCACCTGGCACAGTGAGGGCTCAATATATCTTAGTTGTTTTAAGTTTTTAAAGTTTCTGCCCCCCAAATGACCGTTTATGTGACAAATGTGGAGACTGAGGAGAGCTGACGTGGAATTCTGCAAGGCAATCCAGCATTCATCACACTATAAATGCAGAGACAAAAGGCTGCTCTTTTTCATCGTATACATTCCTCAAAATCATGTTACTCAAAATCGCACGATAAAAACCACAGGGCTTATGGGGAAAATGGAGTTAAGGGCACAACACTCAAAACCTTCATCGGTGACATAAGAAAAGAATCCTAATAAAAACAGCAACACAGTTCTATACATGCTATTGACAAATGGTTAAGAAACGCATCAACACTACAAGAAACACGACACCTCGCCTTGAATGAGCCTGGAAGTTTGCTTGTGGAAGCCAGTGTTGGAAGGGTTGCAGCCTGTGAGCTATGAAGCGGTGGAATGAGGGTTGCTGAAATCACAGGGGAAAGTTTGACGTCTGACAGGGAGGAGCGTCGGTCACGACACACAGTAAATGGAGGCAGCTGTAGATATTTGAGCTGTGTGTGTGCTTTGTGTGTTCCCATTTAGCTTGGACCAGCTGGGTGCAGTTTTCTGCATTCAGCTAGTGTTTCTCACAGACAGAATCACACATGAGCAAGCGCAACTTTGCATTATGCCCAAATTGTTACCTAATACATCAGTCGCATTGGGACAAGTTTGTGCTTTTTTCATAGTGTTTATAAAATGAATTGTTACAGGAGAACTGTGTATTAGGATAAACCACGACTTGATGACATTTTTTTATAACCTTTACCTGAGGCATGAATTAAAGGAAGTAGTTTTGGGGTGATCAGGGTTCAACAATCAAAACTCAAGTCTGAGTTCTGGTTATAAGAAGGCCCCCGCCTTGCACAGGGTGACCATTCATCCCAGTGGAACCCGTGGTGCAGGCCTAAGCACGAGGAGCTCCTCCTTTCCCGAGCGGAAGCTTCTCAGTCTGAGCAACACTTTATAGTCCCCCGAGCCATAATCAGTGATCCCTGTTATGTGGTGCCTTGGGGTCTGCAAAACAAAGGGTTGCCAAGTAAGAGAAACACAGTCTTAAGTCAATAGGAATGTGCACCTCCAGATTTCGAGAAGCCACAGCAGCTGTGTCTCTGATATACACCCACTTCTGGCCCTCACTGCCTCTGGGATTTACCATAGTCTGTTTCTTAAGTTATTAAAGAATTTCAGTCAAAAGCAGTTATGTGTTGTTTCCTCAGATCTTGGCCCTTGATAAAAATGAACAATAGTGCTTCAGAAGTAAAGGATCAAAGCTGAGTTTTTAAATTCCTGCTAAAATTTCATGGTTCCTTTAAGATCAAAACAGTTTCTTTTAGAACATGTGCCAAGGCTTTGTGTGGCTAGTTGTTGGATTTTTATTTAATTTGGGGGCATTAACACAGAATCTGAAAAACTGTTTGGAAAAGTTTGATTTCACTGAGATCAAATAATTTATAGAGATTTTTCACTATCACTTAATAGCTCTTTGCTTAAAAGGAATAAAATTATTAAAAAAATCAAATCTATCAATTAGTTACTTTTCAAAGTAAAAGATACTATGAATAAAAGTGGTTAGAAATTAAGTTGCTATTCTACAAAATTTTATACCCCTGGGTAACTATTTGAAAATTACGTTTGATCAAACTCTTCACTAATTAAAAATCAGAAATCCAGTAGTTTGTTTTGACATAGTTCTATGTAGAAAATTACAGGAGAATAAAATCTCAAGGCAGGCAGGGAAAATACAAAGAGTTATAATCAAGTAACAACTTTACGTAGAAGTTAACACACAGGAGACTAGTTGCAGTAGTCAGGGCTAAGAACTAGCAGTCTAAACCCAGGGAGCCCAGCTGTCTCACCCCATGCCTGGCTGGGACGAACAATCAACCACCTTAGACACCGTGTATCACAGAGAATCGGATCCAAGGAGCCAGAATGGGGGTAGGTTCTAGGGTAGGGTATCAGTCTTAGGATTCTAGGGAATATGCAAAAGTTTACTATTTTCTAATCAGTAATTGGGCTGGGGAGCACTGTAACCAGGAACGAAACTGTCTTGACAGACCAGAAACAAGAAAATCAAATATTTAAATGCAGAGACAACATGGAAATGAGAACATCTCCAGCTGCCCTACAAGCAGCTATTTTCCTTCCCCGTAAGGAAATATTTGTGTCATTTAACTCCACTGTTATTTTTCATGATGGAACGTTTGCGAAGTTTACTGGATCTTTGGACAAAACAGTGTCTCTGGTCACTGTGACTGCAGCTGTGGCAGGACACGGCACACACCAACTGCCGAGAGTGCACAAAAAGGCAGGGCAGAGAAAACAGGCTGCCCAGACGTGCCTTTGGATTATGCAGTGGCCTCCAGAGTATCACAACCTGCTAAATGAGCTACTGCAATGAAATCCTTAATGCCTTAATCTCAAAAAGGTAGGCAGAGGTCCAAACCTGAATGGATTTGTCATGGTAACCAGGCACAAAAAATTATAATGAGTCTTGCACGTGGACCAAATGATCATTACTTTTGATGTAGAGGATTATAGGTGGCTGCTAGTGGGTTAAGAATTGAACGACGTCACTTAAACAGTCCTGCCAGCAGGCACTACAGCAATGTGGAATAAGTCAGAAATTTAGGGATCAGAAGATATGGGTTAAGGTCTGGCCTTATCACTTACTAGTTATGTGACCTTGGGTTCACCATGTGAGTCTGTTATCAACTCTCTAAAAATAGAAAGGTTAACATTCTCTTTCACAGGGTTATTGAAAGAAAACAAAATGTGAGTGTTCTGTGCAGCTAAATAGGTAAAACTACCATGTCAACATTTTGAAACTTACTAAAAAGTTAGAAAAGGTAAGAGAAGCCTTAAAATATATTCCTTTCAAAAATTAAGAATATTTGAAGCTTTAATAATTAGCAGTAATCCCTTTTGGAGTAATACGTTTTACTCAGAAAACATACTGGCTTTTTAAAAATTAAATGACTGTGTTCAACAAACACTAACTTAAAAAGAAAAAAATGACTTGAATAGATGAACTATCTAGCCTCAATTACATTATGTAGCAGAGACTATCAGCGCTCACCAAATAGTTACATGTTCTATTTCTTCCAGTCTTATTTGCAGTTAGGCTGTAGGTGGAAGGCATATCTTTTTCAGGTCTAGCTCTTAAAAATATTCTGTGCCATCACTGGTCTGTTCTTTCTCTGATTTGGCAGTGTTGGCGACCAGGTGTCCCAGACAGCACAGCTACATATGGAGGAGGACTGCCCAATCCAAACTGGACATCACAAGACACAGCACAGCTCTATCTGGAGGAGGACTGCCCAATCCAAACTGGACATCACAAAAGAAGAGTTAAACATCTGTATTACACTGTATCTACTCACTGTTTGTTACTTACAGCATGACCTGCTCTATCCTGATACTCTGTGCAAGGAATCAAGTGAGATAGGGTTGGAAATATACAAAAAGAATCACAAAAGAAGGTTCCTGACCTCTTGAGAAATTTTAGAATTCTAACTAAAATTTATGGTCCATTCATTCCAAAAACTGTGCTATTTGTTGGCTATTTGCCATTTTATATTTCTCATCAAAAAATATTACGTCAAGTATTAAGCATTATACTAGGTACAAATATTTCTGAATCTTAAATACATGAATACTGAGGTGGATCTTTACCAGGATCTTATGTATCACTAGCTTTACAGTACTTCCTGAGCCCACTAAAATCCAGTATTTGTAATAAATTTTTTTTAAAAATGAAAATTTTTATATGAATCAAATAATTTAATCACTATCAACTCCACTCTAAGTTACATCCAACTTGCGGGGTGGGGGGGAATCCACTCTATTTTTTAAAAAAGTACTAGAATAACCCATTTCATTATCCTTATCTGCATGGCCTAAATCTTTGCAAATGCTTTTTCTATTAGATAACACATGTTCATGTGGCGAGAAAATCCTATACTGCTTTGCAGGTCAACATTTTGATTATAGAAAAGAATAAAAACAAAAAAAGCAAACAATCCACTACACGGTTACTTCCCATAGAAATAATGCCAAGACTCTTAGCTGGAAGCCCAGCCACGTTACTGCTATGAAAAGGACGTGGTCTTTGAGCAGAACCACCCGTCCACGTGTGTTATGAACAGATGGAATGTGTGAATAGCATCTCGACTCAGATTCTCAATAGCAGGGAGTGTTTTCCTATCCCCAGGGATTGGGCAAAGTATTAACAGTAATAAGCCTTGACATATAGCATATAGTTCATAAATGCTTATCAAAAAACTGTAAAAAAGGACAAACATAGGGAAAAGTATACTTACTAGACTTCCATGATCTATACTTACTTTACAATCTAGAAGTGAGAACATGATTTACATCAGGGCAATATACTTGGAAGATTTTTACAACAGGGCAACCACAGAAAGGTCTTGCTAACTCACAAGTGTTCCAGGCATACATACACTGCAAAGCCTCACCTGGGGTCCCAGGAGCTTTCAAATGCTCCCCCAGGGAGGTCAAGACTAGATTCCAGGTTGCTCTCCTCATCATGCACCACGAAATGTATTTTCCCATAAAAACCGTGTTATCACAAGCTATGAACAATGCTGGTTACTAACACAGGAAACACAGAACTGTTTCTAAATAAGAATAGTATTTCAACTATAGCATGAGGTAAACAGTTTCTATAGACTATCCTGTGAATCTAATCACTTAATACATTCACTTCTTCACAAAATACGATTTAAGTTAACTTTTAGTCATGATTTTCTGGTATCACTGATTCTTAAGTTCTTCATCATCATAAATTGCTGCTGCAAACATTTAAGGGTAGTAAATAAAATTTTTATTTCAAATTTTCTTTGCCACTCTTATGCTTTGAAAATTCAAAATGGGACATATGCCATGTAAAAACAAACTTGAGGTACAAATTATTTCAGATTTACATATTGATAAACAAAATGCTTGTTTAAGATTATCAGGAGGACTTTCAAACTGAAGTACACTACAGTACCATCATCTAATCATGGCTAAACATGAGACTGTAACACAGCTGTATTATTAGTACATTGCAAATGCCTAGAAAGGGAAGGCAAACAAAATCCTGGGCGTTTTATATTTGGAGCCAGGGGTTTTCCAACACTGAAACCATCCCAACATTCTGGGAAGGCTAGGGGGACTTGGGATCATTTTGGGGTTGGAATATACCGCAAAACAAAAGTGATGTAGTTAGGGAAAACATACAACTTCCAGCAGATAGGAAAAGTACAACGAACCTGGCTTTCATTGGGCTGTTTCTTTCACATCTTAAAGTGTCAGGAAATTTTCTTTCCAATATGAGAACTCAACCTACTTTAAAATGGAAACACACAACAACAAAAAAAGATGCTGCTTTCTAGAAATCCATTGTCATAGCATACAGTATTCCCGAAAGTAAGAGATTTACTTTAAAAATTAGTAATGCATATTTCTGGCAAAGTACATCATGGAAAACCCTGGGGGTAAAAAAATTCTTGACAAATGTATCATTCATTGTATTTAAAATTTCTGATTGCCTTTCTTTGACCATGTTATTGCTCAATAGCACAAGAATAATTATATCCCAGCTAGGTCTCTTCTTTTGGAATATGGTAGTATTTCTGATATTTTGTACCATTTGTAATATTTTAAGCAGTACAGAAGTGACCATGCATCAAGCTAAAGGTAGTGACTATGTTCAGTTCAAGAGCTAGCTCTTGGACACTATAAATACAGTTTGTGTTATGAGTATATTCATTAATTCTCATCAGATACTCTTAATGACATCCTATCAGCCCTGAAAAACGGCTGCTGCTACACAACGCCAAAGAGTCACAGATAGTGAATGGATGAATAGGCTTTTTGTTTTTTGTAACAATGACAAATTTAAATGGAATAGCCATAAACGGGGGCAGTGTATGTAAGTGGCTGAACTGCTAGAAAAGGGGAAGGCAGATGGACCTTAATTACAATACCTACCTAGCCAGGACTGGATCTGTGCAGGCGTCTATGTACAGAGACGAGCAGGGCTAGGCACTTAAAGCTTTGTGATGAAAATCCTGGTGAGAGCCTGGGCTTATATTTAGTATTATTATCAACAACAACATATTTTTCATGAAGAAACATGCAATCAGAAACATTCTTATAAAGACAGAAAAGAGCCTAACATTGTTCTGAAAATGAAATGACACAAGTTTGTCCAGAGTATCATAATATCTGACTTATAAAATTCAATGCTTTTACATTGTCATATTTATCATTAGTGGTAAATACCTCATTAAAAAATTATTTAAAAATTATTGGCAATGATACAAAGCCCTGGCTGGTACAGATATTACTGTACTAGTACCCATCTGGTAAGGAAAATATCACCATCTAGATATCTTAAATATCTTCTATCATCCAAATATCTTAAACCAATATTCTTAAATTGTTTTATTTAAAGGTCTTTTGTTGTCCTGCCCTATTACTCTATCAATAGTCCTTTCAAAAATTATAATATCCTACATATATAAAATAAAAATCTAATGCTGTAAAAATCTCAAAAATGTATGTTAGTAATATTGACTATCTAAAGAACTAGGCTTCATGGAATAACTTTGAATGTTTATTGCCCAGATGGATTTAAAAAATTCATAAATGTAATGTGGCAATGGTCCTAATACATCTGTAAACAGAATACCACCTAAAAAATTATTGGCATGAGATACTATACTTACGGTTGTGTGAAACTTTTAAATCTTAAAGCCTCAACATAATCATGTATATCTATGTACAAAACATACATAAATTTCACTTTATTTAAAACATATGAAAGAGGTAATTTCAAATCACACTAAACATAATAAATATAGAACTTGCTTTGTTAAAAATCTACAGTATACAATCAAGTAAAGGCTAAACTTCCAATGCCAACTATATTTGAGACAAAAATTAAACATTTACAATAATCAGTTTCCTAAAAGTGCTATTTTAATACCTATAAGAGGAAACTCATTCTAGTGCTTTTGTTTCCATCCAGACATCTATACATTCCTTTATTCACAGAACCAGATGCTTCTGTTACTAAAAATACATATCCAAAGCTTTTATATCCTTTTAAATAGATTTAACATTTCAGCTCTTTGGGGGAAGACAGCGAAGTCCAAACAAACAACTCAGACCATCTTAAATTATTAGAGATAATTGACTTTATGACACACCCTGCTTCAACTTATGTGAAATTTCATGAACATGTTGATGAAAAGAACTGTAGTCCACATGTCTAAGGTAAGTCGTCTTTTTCTACATGAGAATTTGTGTAGGTCAAAGAGCATCCACCATAGCAACCTTCCTGTGACTCGGGCCTTGACGCCATGCTCCATTTCTGATTTGCACATTCTCTTCCAGCCTGATTTGGTTTAGTTTCTTCAGGAGTTATATTCAGCACATTGATTGAACTGTCAGGAAAATAAGGATAGATCCTAGTAATTATCCCCTCCTTCTTTTGTATGTTAGATATGCCTGAATATCTGAATCTCACTGCCTCCATGTCCAGTGCTAAGTAAATTTTGAGGACATAACGATCAAACATTAAAGAGAAGTGCTTCAGCATGGCCTAATTTATCACTTTTATCTTATCTGCCCATCTATTTATCTTATTATCCCTTTAGTCGACTTTGAAGCATGCTGCCCAACTGAAGCTTACGGTAGACAGAGGAACGTGGGTTTTGAAAGCTAATGTTCCTCCATGTCCCACCTCTCTGCCCCTATTTTCTAATCTCTACGGTTTCTTTCTTTACTTGTCCATTTGTTCATGCACGCTTTCATCCATCCATCCATCCAGGTATCTAGTGAGTGCCTGTAAAAGTGGTTAAGAGATATGGTAACTCTAATGCTATCATATGATAACTATATAACTTTAAAATCTATGAAGTTGAATAGATGACTAATTTTTTTATCAATTGAATATCTCACACAATTTTTCAGAAAAACTTTTCAAAACGTACATTTCTTATGATTTTTGTTTACTAACATTACCTCATAATGTAGCAATCTTAAAAAACATTAAGTTGCTTTTAACTCTAAAAATCTAAACCAAAAACCTAATTAAAAACTTTACTTATTTACCGATACTTTAAAAAAAAATAAGAAGAAGGAACTTGCTTAAAATAATTCAGTCCTCAGATCCTTGTACCTCAGAGCCATATCAGATCAGTGACTAAAACTAAGTTCTGTAAGTAACTTAGTACAAAAGTTTCTTTGCGTGGAATCCAAGGCACAGCCTTTATGTAAAATTCCATTCTATAGTGAAGGAGCAAATGAGGATATTGTAGAAATTAGCCAGAAATATTCCTAATTATTTTGCTATAATCTTATTACAAGTCATTCAGGAACAAGAGATCCAAATTTACCAACTAATTTAAAATTTCAAGAACCACATCAAGCTTCTTAATTAGTTACAAAACTCTCTTCTGTTTTATTCTCAGAGACTAGTAACAATAGCTTAACAGTGGTTCTTTAAGCTCCAAAATTCTGTTTCTATGCTACTGATGGTGTTTTAGTGGAGCCCTCAGAATATAAGAACTAGAAAAGCATTTTTATAATACATTTGTGTATATATCTTTTTTTACTTTTGAGTCAGGGTCTTGCTCTGTCACCCAGGCAAGAGTGCAGTGGTTGACCATAGCTCACTGCAACCTCAAACTCTTGGGCTCAACCAATCTTCCTGGCTCAGCTTCCCAAGTAGCTGGGACTACATGTAGGTACATGCCACCATGCTCAGCTAATTTTTAAAAATTTTCTTGTAGAGACAGGGTCTGGCTATGTTGCCCAGGCTGATCTTGGACTCCTGGTCCCAAGTGATCCTCCCATCTTGGCCTCCCACAGTGCTAGTACTACAGGCATGAGCCATTGCACCTGGCCATACATATATTTTTATTTTTATAGCCCATCACTAAATGCTTACAATGGACCAGGTACTATTTCAAGTATCTTGACATATATTTATGTAGATACTAAATGTTGGACTTTATTGAACACAAAAATGCCTTTAAGGAAGAGTCATGTCAAATATTTCATAACAAAAAACAATTATCTAAAAAGGTAAAAATTTAAAATATATAAAAATAATTGAGACAACTATGTTACACTGTCTCTTAGATGTATTAATAAAATGTATTAAATGGTGAGAGAATTTGTATCTGTGTCTATATAGATAGTTCTGACTGGTCAAATTTGGAAGTTTTAGTAACAGTCTATGTAAGAAAATACTCTGAGCTCACACATTATCTTTTGACTCTTAGTTAAAAAACTTTTCACTTCCCATATTCAACCCATCAATCATTGGGCTCTACTTTCAGAACACATCCCAAATCCAACCATTTCTGTCCAAGCATTTCACATATGACCTTAGTCCAATTACCATCATCTCTCACTTCAACTCCAATAATTTGATCTCCTGGTTTATGTGACTAACTCCTACAATCTGTTTTTCACATTATAAAACAGAGAACTATTTTTAAAAGTTAAGATTTTTTCACTTTCCTGCTTAAAACCCTGAAAGGCTTTTCCTTGTCCTTAGAACATTATTTGACCAAACAGACTAAAATATTTTACAAACGAAATCCCAAGTGTGTGCTGGGGTAGGAGGAAAGCAGAGTGGGATTACATGCGAACAAACTGATCATGAGTTAACAGCTACTAAACCTGAGTAATGGGTACACAGGGGTTCATGATCTTACTCTCTCTACGTGTGTGCATATTTTAACTTCTGTATCTCTCCAACCTCGTCTCACACCTCCAGGTCTCGCTCACTAACCACACTGGCCGCTGTACACCACGTGTGTCCCACCTCAGTGTCCCCGCACGTGCCTGGAGTGCCCTTACCCAGCTCTTTTGCCCTCTAATGCTTACTTGGAGTCCTAATCCCCTCATCTTTAAAAGTCAACTATAGATTATAGTGTCTTGTCCTCTTCCTTTTAAAAACTTCATTTCTTGTTTTAAAAATCCATCTATTTAACAACTCTTGGTCCAAGGGCCAGCTGGCTTCTTTAACGCTTAGTTCCACACCAGTCTCTTACCACTGGCCAAGTTTGCTGCAGCTCTGACTCCTGCTAAGGCCACTGTCTCCCACTTAATTGAAAGCAAAGAGATTACCACCCCACTTTCCAACTTACCCTTTGATCTTTTCTGTCTCTCTATCTCACCAGGAATGCTCTACTTACTTCCTCTACTTACTTCAAAATTAATCTTGGAAAAGGCTCTCAGTATTGATAATGTCTTAGAAAAATGATTTAATAACATGAGACAAAGGAAAATATCAAAATGCTGCAATTAAGAGCAATATACAGATTTCCTGGAGGTAGGGAGCAACCTTTTTTCACATTGACATCCTTGGGTTCAGATCATCTTTATCACTCAAGATAAACAGTCTTTTTTCAGTTTTTTGCCCTTCACTACCAATAAAATGGGCATACGGGGAGAAACTTGAAAAAATGTACTCTCAAAAACTGTAAAAACAATATATTTCTACTTAAGACAATTAAAGTACTTAAAATATTAAGTAACACCTGCAAATAAGACATTTTAAATTGTATTTTAAATGTGAAATAAAAAGACACACATTATATGATTTAGCTCCAAGAAGACAAGGATGAGATCTACCTCACTACTGTAATCCCAGCACCTACCACCATGCCTATATTTACCAGACACCCAGTAAGTATCTGTAGAATGAATAAATCAATCTACTAAATTCCTCTCCAAAGCCTCTACTGTTGCTAATACGACAGACATGCCAACTTCTCCTCAGTCGTGCAACTTTAGCAATTTTTAGAAACATGTAAAAAGACAACCTATAGACAAATACCTGTGTTCCGATGCACAGGAACGCATCTGGCAAAAGTCTGAAGTAGAAGGCGAAGCAGGGAGAGATTTAGTAAGTTTAGATGTGCAAACTGGAGACCCATCAGACACACTGTGAGGCTTCTTTTGCCGCTGCCTCAAGTGCATACCAAGATTGTCCTGATCAGAACCTGTTTTTAAAAAAAAAAGGGAGGAGAAAAGACAGTATGTACGGTGAGTCTAAAATAGTGAACGTAATTAACCAGGATGACTCACTTGCAGCTCTGAGTGAGGTAAAAGAATAAATTAACTTGAATATTGTTATCTGGACATATTTGTTGCATATTCCACAAACATTTAAAGGGACCTAATTTTAATATTTTTAGATTGTGAATTTTCAAAAACTTGACATTACACACAACAAAAGTTACTTTTGGTATACAAAAGTATCCCCACTTTGACTAAACAAAATATTAAAGTTGATTTTTAGTCCCAATTAGAGAGCTCTTATTGGTGATATCCAAAGCTTTATATTAATAATTTGCAGTATTTTATTTACATGCATCTTCAGATTAGAGAGTTTATGACGTACTCACTTCCTGAGAAGGCACTGAAAAGTTTCACATTTTCTGAGTTCTGGTGGTCAAAGGTAGTCATATTTAAAAACTGTTGCTTTAACCAACTGGCTCTTTCTTCTTCAAATGCCTTTCTCTACCATAACAAACAAACCAAAGAAATAATGATCAGTATTTCAATAACCACATCGCTGCCATTTCACCTGATTGCTTCAGCTATCTGTGTTCACTCTCTGGCTATCTAGACATATTTCTTACGTCGAATGAATTAACCTAAAAAACTAAGAAAAATTTAATTTAAGAAAATTACTTAAAAAATCAAAATTCATCTGTTTCACCTAATAATCCAACAATCACTATTTTCACAATTTTGAATAAATTCAAATGGACAATGCAAAAAAACCGGAACAGAACATTAGCATAACTTTTGAACATATACAACATTATAAATATAAAACTACAGACAACAGAAAAATACCCTACATTGCTAATTAATCACTTAAACAAAAGGACATATGACTTCATCAAGCATTTCTCTCATCCTCCAGCCATCTACCAGGATCTATAGCCACCACCACTAAACCACAAGAGGGCATATGCAGGTTATGTCAAACCTCGCCCTGCTTCTGAACAGCTGAGGAATCCTAAACTGAATTCTCACTCACTGCTCAGGCCTCTCATCTTTCCTTCCCCACCCCCCTCACTGCTCCCACTGTTTGCAGCAAACACAGGCAAAGAGGTTATCATGCAGGGAAAAGCACCAGGTAACTGGGAGTGACATGCGAAGTAGCAGGAGTATCTCTTGCAGTAGTGTGGGGGACACGGGCTCAGAAACAGGTGATCGCACAGACAGGAGCCAATGCTGCAGCAAACTGTTCCCTGAGGAAGATAGCTATTGATGAAACAGACTTTCACAGCTGTGGAGGAAATCTATGCCAGCTACTTAAAACAACCAACACATACTTTTCCATTCATAAATATTAATACAGACTCATGCATCACCAGACACTGGAAGAAAACTAATAGGATAAGAGAAAAAAGGCCAAGAAAAATAGACCATGAATAACAGGTAATTCAAGAATGGAAGAAAGCTTTTTAAAAAAATTGTAACACACATTATCAGACAGATTAACAAACCTATATAAAATAGTATAATGGTATATAAAGAAAATTTAAAAGATAAATTTTGAAATAAAAACTCAGTGGCTAAAGTGAATAATAAAACTGACCCTGAAGACCAGTTTGGTGATCCATAAAATAAAGGTAAGAGAATATCCCACAATTTAGAACACAAAGTCAACCTACAGATATATTCAGAAGGCCAAACATTTGTCTAACACAAGTTAAAGGAGGAAACAATAAAGAAAATATCCTTAACACATTAACTGCCATGCGAGTTACATTTAACTCATTATAGTTTTGAGCCTGGGGCCTCGTGAAGCAAAACCCTGCAGCTCGTTCATGAAAATCTTATTTGTTAATGTTCTTATTGTTACGATTAATATTGACAACTCTAAAGATATGGATTGTGCTGCAAATAACTCATACACAGAATGCAAAAAATAACAAATTAGAAAGGATCAGTTTTGTTTTAATAAAACACTGTGGCCTCAGGGAAAATTTTTTTTCTAGTGTGGCAGTCAATGTGCCAAACTGAAGAAATACAGAATCTTCAGGCTGAAAGGAATTATCTAGATATATCCCAGGTAAAATTTCAGAACTTTAAGAATAGAAAATACCAAAAGCTTCCAGAGAGGAGGACAAAAAACAAAACACAGGGTTATCTACAAAGTAATGCAGGTTATATTACAAGCAGGCTTCTCATTAGCAAAACCAAACACTAGAAGAAATGGAAATAATTCAAAGATTGGAGGGGAAAAGTTGGAATCTAAATTCCATACCCAGCCAAACAAATCAAGAACAAATATATTTTCAGATGTTCCAGGATTCAGAATGTCTATGGCTTATGCATTATTTTCGAAAAATTACTCAAGAAGATAACAGAGCAAATTGAAAAGAAACCCAAGAAAGAGGATAACATGAGATGTAAAAAACATGATTCTGATTCAGAAAATCACAAAGGAAGCTACAGAGAAAGTCAAAGAATTCGCTAGATAGTGACACATCTCTTCTGCTGGCAAAGTCTTTAAAAGTACAGAATATTTTCTACATGTAAAAACATATTGTTTGGTTATAGAAAGAATAATATTTAAATAATCATAATGTTATCCACGTTCTTTCCTGGTTTTTAATTTTTAAGTCTCAACTTTAGACAAAGTACTTATACCTGGATTATATGAAGAGATAAGTTAAATGTGACAATACTTAAGAAAAATAATAGTATCACAAACATTGCAAAGTAAAGAAGCAAGGGAAGCAGAACAAGGGTAACTACAAGAATTTCTCCATCTTTCACTGCAGGGATGAACTGATACTGTCTGAAGTTGAACAAACATGTAATGGAAGCATTAAATATATTATTTATTTAAAGTAAAAAAAAGGCAATCAGAAAAACAAAAGTAACAATATTATGAAGAAATAAGATGTGAATAAGGAAAAGCTAGATAGGATGTACTACAAAGACACTAAATTCCTTATCTTTCCTAGCAGGGAATAGATTAACTGATATCAAGGAAAAAAACGTTGGAATATATTGAAGTTAAAATAGTACTTCCCAGAAGAATTAACAGAAACTTTTAACATTGGTTACCACTAAGGAATGAATCTGTGGACCCAAATAGGAGGGTATTTTCTCACTTTGTAGCTTTTCACATGGGCTTTTTTTAAAACCGTATTCAGACATCACTTCCGTAATTTTTGAAAGGAAAATATGTAGACAATACATTGCTAGGTACAACAAGAAAGCTCTAAGTGTATCCACAACAATCCAAACTGTTAACTGTTAATGCACACATCCCTGGGTGAGGGGCTGGAGATGGAAGGACTTTATTTTTTACTGTATTTCCTTTTTTTTAAAAAAAAAAAACAGCAAACATGGTCTTGGTTGCACCACACCTACTGACAGTGGATAAACGACAGATGCCCAAAGGAGATCTCTTGTGTGAAACACTTAATAGTAGAAAGCCAATTTGAAAGGAATAATAAATACTTACAGATGTTTTTCTTTAAAAAATTCAATTCCCAAATCTGGTAAGGGGAAAATGATATCATTCTGTATGTTCAGCCTGCCTTTCATTTCAAGTTATTTATAAGCTCACCACCAGTAAAATACTTTAGAAAAACATTAAAGAGAAAAAAATAATTAAAAGCAGAACAAACCCCCAGCATTTTCAAAGCACTACAATTGTTAAAAATACCTCCAATCCTAGGCGAATAGCAGCTTCTGTAAAGCTTCGTCTTTCTCTCTCAAAATTCTTTTTTTGCTCTTTAAAAAGGGACCACTCTTCTTTGAGGCGTTCCTTTTCTTCCAACAAATAACAGTCTCGTAACAGTGATGTGGTATCATCATCACAGGCAGTAGCGAGCTGCTGCTATTAAATTTTAAAACATAGTAAGTTCCAGAGGGTCCCTGCAACACTTCAACAAGTTGAAATGAAAGCAAGGCAAGGCAGGTCAAACTTTAGGGCAAGAACAGAAATTATGAAGAATCAGAAAGTCAAATGAGGATTCTTATTTCCCAAATGCTACTACCCCAACTAGCAACGCATGGACTATTTAAGGAATGGTATGCAATGTATCTGTCAGCAGGGAACTTAGTTCAGCCTGGAAAAATGTCAAAGACTATGGACTTTATGAAATAAAGGAATATAAATCTAGTAAGATTCAGTAAAATTCTGGTCTTTCACAGAGAACAGCTTTAAAAAGTAATCACCTTTACCTGTAAAAGTTGCTGCTGAGTTTTAATCATTTCTTTACATTGCTGTATTTCTAACTCAAGTTTTTCAGTTTCTTGTTCATGGTCTTGTCGTGAGATTACATCTTCATCATTAAAACCTTCTAATTGTACCTTTGAAACTAACAGAAATCCAGTAAGTTGACATAGGTTTTACAGCCACAATTTAGTTTATGGTGTTTTGAGACATAAATTTAAAAATCAAGGCCCTCAGAACCTCTCTCTTTCTGGAATCGCGTAAGTTTTCAAAAAGGTAGTTATTTCCTTTGGCCTTTTAAAATTTCATAAGCTATAATAAAATGAAATATATATTAACACTATGAAAAATTTTTTAAAAGCAAAGCAACTGCAAGGGCACATGACAATGATAAATTTGTATGATTTTAGGGCTAAATGATACGCTTACAAATAGAGCTCTATTGCCAACTGTTTTTGGTAATACACATTGATCAAGACTATGCTCTAATTAAAAACAATGTGGGGCTATATTCACATAATAGAAAAATAAATTCATAAACTATGTTCTTGTTGACACTGCTTCAAAGATGAAGTGCTACAAATCTTGCTCCCATATTAAATTCAACAAATATGAAGTCAAAATACACTTGCTATTTACTAACCATGATGCCTCAAATAAAATCTCATCTATGTTAATTTGTACAATAATACTACTGTATTTTACTATAATAATACTAATTTTGCTGGTTGCTCTTTACTATTTAAGACAATGGACTGAGTTGGTAATTTTGGCAATTAAATTTTCTTTAAACAGACTTCATTTACTAGCAGAAACCTTAATTTTCCTGATTTAAAAGCATGAAAACTTTATTTAACAAATATAAAGAATATATTCATTAATGTAGATCTATAAGGACAGAGAATAATGTCTAAAATAATACACTGTTAAGTGAAAAAGCACACTGAAGAAAAATGTGATATTTAATTTTTGTTATTTTATTTTTAAATAAACATTTTGCAAATCTATAGAGAAAAATCTAAAAAGATATGTACCAAACTGTTAAGTATTATGTATAGGGACTAACGACCTGGATATTCTACTTTATATACTTTCTAAATGGTATTTTGCATTGAACATCTATTATTTTGAAAATAAATTTAAATGAATTATTAGGAACCTAGTAATATCTATATTCATATTATGAATATTTCTTGATTTCCAAGATTTAGTAAAAGAAATGCAGTTATCTTTATTTAATCACGTCCTGCATTCAGAGCAGATGGATATATGATGTGCTCTTTTCAAATAAAATATACTTTACTTCGAGAGCAAAGTGTATTTTTCTTAGTGAGGTTCAAACCTCATGTTTAAACACAGGCAAAATCTTGTTTTCAAACCACCAAACTAAGCTATAGTACTTCAGGTCTGAGCCCACAATGTGGCTTTCCAAGTGACTGAAAATGAACAGCTTATTAAATGTCACAACTCACTTCATATGCATTGAAGCAGTAGTTACCTTGGTTATCAAGTTTTTCAACATGACTTTTCAAAATTCTCCACTGTTTTCTGATGCTATTTGTAAGCTGCTCTCTCACAGTTTCACAGGAAAGGTCCCACATACTCTCTCTGCTCAGTTCCCCGGCATCTTCTTCAACATCAGAGATAACCTACAAATGGTGAGAGTTGAAAAGGAAAGACCAGTATCTTAAAATAGCTTTAGATACTCAGGCAGTAGTCATCAGATTGTTTGCCAGACAGAGCCTTACCAACAGCATTTCTGTGCTACATCTTACACATACATAGCCCAGTACTTAACATAAATAACTTAAAAAAAAGTAATTAATACTGAAGATAGAAACTCCCCAATTCAGGTCTCTCCAAACCTGAATTTGAATCCAATTATATTTAGTGAAAAGAGTCATGGAGCTGTTTGAAGAAGATATTCACTACCTGTCTAATGGTGTATTAGATGCTTTCACGTGTTATTTAATCCTCAAATCATGTTATAATGTGGGAAAACTGAGGCTTAGAGAAGTACAGTATCATACAGCCAAAAGGTAGAACTGAGATCTGAAGTTAGATCAATTTGTTTTAATCCTAGGCTGCTTAAAGAAATAAACCTGTAAAATAATCTCCAAAGTAAAAGCAACTGCTAATCCTATTTTCCTCATATAAATTTTTATACAATCACAGATATTTTTCTTTGTATTTTACTGACATAAAGTCACAGAAAAATGCAGCAAACTTTATTGCTATAGAATCATACAGAATCGAAGCAGGATAAGGAACATGGGGAAACAATACCAAAATGTGTATGTGTCATAACAACCTGCATCAATATAAAATATTCCTAATTTGTTATTAACATCCAGGAAGGTAGAGAGAGATACTTTCCTAATTTGAACAATAAAAAAATCTTGCTGGGGGGAAAAAAGGATGAAAAGATAGAAGATGAAAAGAAAGAAGGACTAATTAGACTGCTTTCACATGCAGATGCAGCATTGCTGGTAACTAGCATTTTCTATCAACATTGTTATATTATTTTCAGATTGTAATCACTAATGTGAACTTGCTGAAACCCAGATTTTAAACTTACATGTAAAGCATTAAGTAAAATGAACTTTTCATCATTATGTAACTTTTTTCAGACTTCTCTATATATTACTCTCCCTGTATCAAATGCTTTTCCCATGTTTTCTACCCTCAAAAACAGCTGTTTTTATTTTATTTTATTTTATTTTTGAGACAGAGTCTCACTCCGTTGCCCGGGCTAGAGTGCCGTGGCGTCAGCCTAGCTCACAGCAACCTCAAACTCCTGGGCTCAAGCGATCCTTCTGTCTCAGCCTCCCGAGTAGCTGGGACTACAGGCATGCACCACCATGCCCGGCCAATTTATTTTTTATTTTTTTCAGTTGGCCAATTAATTTCTTTGTAATTTTAGTAGAGACGGGGTCTCGCTCTTGCTCAGGCTGGTTTCGAACTCCTGACCTTGAGCAATCCGCCTGCCTCAGCCTCCCAGAGTGCTAGGATTACAGGCGTGAGCCACTGCGCCCGGCCTAAAAACAGCTGTTTTTAAAGAACTAGCCCAAATGTCACTTTCTCTCTGATGCCTTGATTGCCATGATAACTGTTCTATTATATTTTATACATCGTACTACCCTATTACAGCACCTAACACATGTGATAGTCACTTCTTCACAAGCCTGTCTTTCAAAAAAGAGCTTCTTGAGAGAAAAAGTCAAAATCTTTTCACCTTTTTCTTTCCAGGAACTAGAACATAATGAACATAACAAATTTATGGACTGAATGACTATTTGGTTCCCAAAGCTAACAAAGTTTCACTGTCTAAAAAGTAGAGCACACAATACCTTTGAAAGGATGTCTGCCACAGTGGTTACAACCATGAGCTCTGGAGTGAGACAGACTGGGTTCATATCCCAGTTCTGTCATGTATGATACTGGGCTACTGACTTTTGTGCCTCAGTTTCCCCATCTATAAAATGGAGTAATTATAATATCTAAATCATCAAATTATAATATTTGAAACAACTTCTCATATATTACAAAAAATATGAAATGAGATAATGCTTACAAAGTATTTATCACAATACTTGACACAGAATAAGTCCCTGGAAAATCATCTCCATCATTTCCTAGAGCATGTCTGAAAACACACAGGGACATATTTCTGGTTGTCACAGTGACTGGGGGTAGCAAAGGACTGACCCTCCTGTTCAAATACCATTGAGAATACCTATCCAGCGTTTTAGCTGTTCTAATTAGCAATCTGAAGGCTATATTAAAGAGGAAAGAGCTACTTACAGTTCCTGCACTATCATCTGCTCTTTCTCTAGGCTTCTTCTTTTGGGGGGAAAGAAGAGAAATCATTTCCTTTTTCATTTGCTGAAGAACCTTCTTAAGTTCAGCATTTTCCATTAGGATTTGTTTCTGACGATATTCATAATCATTCAAGAGAATTTTATACATTTCATCTTCATTTCTAGAAAGAGACTGTCAGTATGAAAATGCAGAATAGAAAGACAAGTCTGATCAAACTTATTAATTTAAACGGGACTTTACCTGGCTTCAGTTTTACCAGTCCTCCAGGAGCCTCTTTTTCCATCAGCTCTTCCCACATAATTTAAAACGTCCATAGCTACAAACACACGAATACACAAAACAAAACTAATTTTTACCATACATGTTTAAGTGCTTAAAATTCTGATACACTCTATACACATGAGGGACATTGGTGAGCCTGGTATACAGGTTAGGATTTCAAGCTCTGGTTCCACACTCATTTGTTTAAATATTGTCTATGGCTACTTTTTCCATACTATGGCAGAGAGAAGTAGGTGCCACAAGACTTGTAGACCCCACAAAGCCAAAAATATTTATATGCACCTTAACAAAAAAAAGTCACGCCCTGTTAACATTAACATCATCATCATCATCAAAAGAGTCAAAACCCTTGACAGCAGTAATGTCTCTTCTGACCCAGGTGAAGATGCAAGCATTCGGCATAAGAAGGAAAAAAGATGAGAGTTAAGTTACTGTAATTTTAGAGTTAATAAAATCATTATGAAACTGTCACTTCCAATTGGGTTTGGACCAGAAAATAGCAAAACCCCTATAATGTAAGGGCTCTGTTTCCAGAGTTAAATCGTTAACAAACTTCTCTAACTAGGCTGGGCGCGGTGGCTCATGCCTGTAATCCTAGCACTCTGGGAGGCCAAGGCGGGCAGATTGCTCAAGGTCAGGAGTTCGAAACCAGCCTGACCAAGAGCGAGACCCTGTTTCTACTAAAAATAGAAAGAAATTAATTGGCCAACTAAAAATATATAGAGAAAAAATTAGCCGGGCATGGTGGTGCATGCCTGTAGTCCCAGCTACTAGGGAGGCTGAGGCAGAAGGATCACCTCAGCCCAGGAGTTTGAGGTTGCTGTGAGCTAGGCTGACGCCATGGCACTCTAGCCCTGGCAACAGAGTGAGACTCTGTCTCAAAAAAAAACTTCTCTAACTAAAGGCTACATTCATACTTCCAGCACTTCATCATGTTTTTCAATTTTTCTCTCCTTCATGAACATGAGGCTAACTAACTTTAAAAGCCAATGATTGTCCAAATGAGTAAGATTTATTAGCTTAGGATACCAAGATTTCTAACCTTGTCTTAACTGCCTATTATTGCACATTTTCTATTTTCCAATAATTTTTAAAATATTCAAAAACCTGCAACAGCTCTGCTGTACAGAATGACAGTGATATAGTCAACACTGAACTGCTTGCTGACAGCAGGCAGAGCCCACCATGTGACAGCTTGAAATACATGCTCATCAGCTATTCCTGAAGTCCAGGTTCAATTTGGGAAAGACAGTTCACGAGTATCACTGTATGATATAGTTTAGAGGACTGCCTATTAAGCACTTGGAAACCACTGTTCAAAAAACACAGACTTTTTGTTCCCTGAATTAGACCAGGCCATCAAAACTGTACTGTATAGCTCTGCTTTTTTGTGTATGTAAAAAATGTAAATGTAACATTTTAAAATTTAAAGTTTTTAAAATTTAAAAATGTAAAATTGTAAAATGTAAAAGCTTTACATTTTAATCTATACTATTTTCTTGAAATTTTGCACATTTGTATGAAATAGCTGTAAATTAAAGTTTTCAAAAGAATACTACTAGAAAAAAGTATACCTTAAACACACACATATGCGTAACTTTTACAGTCTATCCTTCTGACCAGCTGCTTCAAAAACACACAGCTAAACTTTTTTAACGGAACTCAAACTGACATGAATGATTTGGTCTGATGAATGATTTTATGACATTGACTCTAAAATCATACTTCTTTTGATACTGAGAAAGCAATCCTGATTTTTAATATTATCAGTTCTTTGCTATGGAAGATTAGAGTGTCCTCTGGCTTAGTTTTTCTCTAGGGATTAATCCTACACCTGTCATGTTAAAAAATACATGCAATTAATGAAGCAAAGCAAAAATGACTTATTTTTTCACTAACTAGTCTAAATGTCTAGTTTATATGAACATTAACACATCATCTAAAAATCAACTGTATAGAGCATGAAAATAACCCTTCATGAGTTACTGTGCTCAATCCTTTTACATTTATTTTTTAGCATATTAGCTTATTTACTCCCTTAGCTGCATCTTTGCCAGCTGCTTACCTATTTTTTTATCCTTCTTGTTCATAACAAGTTGATGTAGACGTTCCTTCAGTTTATTATATTCACGCTCTTTTCTCTTCATATCATGATTATACTGAGTAGCTCGACTTGCAATGATATTTTGTAGTTTTTGTACCTAGAAAAAAAACATTTTCTTTTTTTTTTTTTTTTATTGGGGGAAAACTACAAAGCATTTACAGTACAATGTTTACAGTCACAATTTGTAGTGAGCTGATTTCCCAAAACATATTACCACTCAAGTTGACTTATCTTGTTACATTCAAAAACCTACTCTGTCAAAG